>JAKJHU010001532.1:0-71291 GCA_022316685.1 Progne subis subis | reverse complement strand
GGGTGAGCCTCCCTTATTATTTTTTGGTTGATAACTGGATTATGTGACAGGGATCTTAAATGCTTTGCTTTAGTGCTATCTAGTATTGTAGCCTCGCCTGCAGCATCTTAAAGATGGACAAACTAATTAATTATAGATTTACAAGGTTGTTGAGTGTAATTCTTTCTTAGGCCACGAAGGTCTTTTAGGGAAAAGGACTTAATAGTATTTATTGATCTTGTAGTAGTTGGTTGGGCTCCTGATCTTGTGTAAGTTGATTGGGTTTTTGATCTTGTACTAGTTGGTTGTGCTTTAGATTTTGTGCCAGTTGGTTGGGCTTTTGATTTTGTGTCAGTTGGTTGGGTTTTTGATTTTGTATTAGTTGGTTTGTTTTTTGATTGTGTATTATTAGTTGCTTCAGTTTTTGATTGTGTATTAGTTGGTTTGGTTCTTGATTTGGTGTCAGGAGGCATTGAGGATCTTTTACTTGAATTATTGTCTACTGGTTGATCGGTTTTGTGCATGTGCTTCTTTTTCTTTTTTACTGTAGCAACTGCTGGTGTCTTAGCCTCACTGTCTGGTTTAGCTGCAACCTGAGTAGCTGTGGGGTTGCCTGCACCTTGAGTGATTGATTTATCTCCCTGCTCCCCTGCCTTTATTTGCTGCCTTACAGTATTTAGTAATATGAGACTCATTCTAGAAAAGCTACAAACTATATAGAAGAAGGTCACCAGCTGAAATACTAGGAAGGTGGTGTTTTTAATATTCAGGGGACCCTGAACATTTTTTTAAAAGTGATGTAACTGACTTAAAAGAGAAGAAGGAAAGGAGAGGTTGAAAAGCCTCATCCCCTACTCCTCCTCTAACAAACTGGGTGTAATTATTGATAAATCTTTAAAATATGCTGCTGGAACTAGGACGCAGGGTAGGATGAAAAAACTATAAACTGAACATACTTGGCACAAACTTTAGTATTTTTATAAGCTTCTTGTAAATCGTAATTACTGAGCCTAACAAAACAGCTATTTTAATTTGTGCATTCTTAGTGTAAAAGCTATATGTTAGGGATAACATTGGAGTTATTTCTGGATAAGAAAACAAACTTAGGGATCAGAAAGGTATTAAAACCTCAAAAAAGCCTAGGGAACAGAAACACAGAAAGGACTGTATTCTAAGAGTCATTAGGAATTCAAGGAGTAACATGGCTACTGACTGTTTAATCCCTACACAAAGGACAACTAAAATGCAATTAATAATATAAGTTTTTTTTACTCTCTCTAGCCCCACGCTGAGCACCAATAAAAAATGTATTGTCCTGGTTTAGAGACAAATTTGGGAGAAAACCCCTGAATGGGATCCCTCTGGGAAGCAAACCTAAATGGTCCCTCCCTCTAACCGGTCCGGTAAAAAACTTCTTTGGAGAAAAGCGGAAAAAACTATTTTACTTAACAAACAAAGTGCATACAAGTATAAAGAATGAATAATATGAAACAATAAAATGTCTCATTTTGGAGTGAGATGGTAAATTGAGAAAGTTCTTGCTGTGGGTGTAGCTCAGCTCGTCTCACTCTCTGTCTCATCAGCCCCAGTCCCTCTGGTGCTACTGGAAAATGCTGAGGTCCAGGCCTCAGTGGGCTGCAGGTGCAAGCCCCCAGTGCTCCCCTGGGTTTTTAAGTCCAGAGCAGGTTTAAATAGTTCTAAGAAAAAAGGAAAAAACAGTCCAGGGAACTTCTCTGCCCTAGCTAGCTGAAACTAACTAAAAGCAAAAAGATCTCTGTCCTGCAGTCTCTCCAAGCCTCTGCTGAACACCCCGTCGGGAGAGGAATGTGTTGGAGTTAGGCAGTTTTTTTAAAACAAACTCTGCACTTCTCCTTGCTCTTAGAACTTGTCTTAAAGGCATAGAACTTAATATACAGTGCAAACAGAACAGACGATTGGGGATACAAGCATCATAAAGTCACCCTAGGACAGCTCCACACCTAAAAGACACTCTGCTACAGAGGAAAATCACAAGAAATTCAGAGAGGAGTTTAAAGAGGGCTTTCTCCAAGTCTCTGCAGTACAGATCAGAGGTTCTGGCACCAAATGCAGACATCCCCCAAATAGAGTGAAAAGGTGCACCCCACAAGCTGAGCTGTGGTCCTTCCTGCTTGATTGTGGAGAAAACATGAGGAGATGGGATGGAAAATCTACTGGTGCTCTGGCACAACGGCTGCGTGAATTGGAGGACAGCAAGACTAAGAGAGGAAGTTCCACCAAAAAGGAAGCAGCTCCAGTTACCCAGGGAAAGAAGGATAACCAGGCTTAGAGAGGCCCTTCCTCTAGCCAGGTAGAGGCTAGGGAAAACCGTGTCCTTTGGACTGTGTGAATTCATTGGCCTGGCACATCAGAACCACAGAAATATAAGGCCTTGGTCGACACTGGTGCGCAGTGCACATTAATCCCATCAAGATATGTAGGGGCAGAATCTCTTTTTGTTGCAGGTGTGACAGGGGGTTCAGAAGATTTGACTTTGGTGAAAGCTGATGTGAGCCTGACTGGAAATGAGTGGAAGAAACACCCTATTGTGACTGGCCCAGCGGCCCCATGCATTTTGGGCATAGACTTCCTCCTAAATGGGTATTTCAAAGACCCAAAGGGATTAAGGTGGGTGTTTGGGATAGCGGCTGTAGAGACAGAGTGTGGTAAACAATTGAACACCTTGCCTGGACTATCAGAGAACCCATCTGCAGTAGGATTTCTGAAAGGGGAAGAGCAACGAGTGCCAATAGCCACTTTAACAGTGCATCGCTGACAGTACAGAACAACTTGAGATGCTGTGATTCCCATCCACAAGATGATCTGTGAGCTAGAGAGCCAAGGGGTGGCCCAAAAAACACACTCACCCTTCAACAGCCCCATATAGCCTGTGTGCAAATCTGAAGGAGAATGGAGATTGACGGTAGACTACTGTGCTTTGAATGAGGTGACTCCACCGCTGAGTGCTGCTGTGCCAGACATGTTAGAGCTCCAGTACAAGTGGGAGTCCAAGGTAGCAAAATGATATGTCACTACTGACATTGCCAAATGTAGTGGTTTCACGTTTGCCAAATTCTGGTTGCTAAATTTAGTGTAGTGGTCTTAGTGTTTATTCTTTTTCTGTGGGAGAGAGATTAGGAGAAAAGCAAAGCAGGCTCAAGCTTAAAAATAAGCAAATAGTTTTATTAACACACACTAAAAGAATGGCAAAAGAAAGTTGGGGGAAAAAAACTAAAACAAAACAGAATGAAACTCCAAAAACACTCTTCCCTCCCCGTACAACCTGTTAACTTTCCTACAAAACAGCATAAAGAGACAAAACTTGTAATTTTCTGTAAGTTTCACCTTTAAAAAAAAAAAACTTTATTCAATTCTTTAGGAGAAGAGTCTCTCTTAGAGTCATGGATCCCACTGACAACTGAGAAAGAGTTTTCTTGTGGGTTTTTTAACTGTTACAAAAACAGCCACCTGGGAAAACCTGCTTTCATGACCCCTCCCATTAGCAGTTTCCCAAGCTGCTTATGGGTCATGGGTCTTAGACTTTTGCATATTTGGGTGTCAGCTTTTAAAGATGAATAACTCCAAAGGCAAAGGATTCTTCATCTCAAGGCTCAGAGATATCTTCTCATTCCTTCACTAGCTCAGAGGGCTTCTCATCTCTATCCCTGTTCAAGCATCTTATGGGATTAATATCACTTAGTCCATCACAAACACCTTTACTCAAATCTACACACAAATCTAAACAACCATATCCCCAAATGCATATATTTCCCATGATTTAAAGGGATAATCTAAATATAGAGTTAATTTCCGTGGCTCAATAAGGATGGAATGAAAAACTCCTCAACCCCCTGTACCAACAGTCTTTTCACTCTTGCTCCACTGACTTCCTGCTGTTTTTTCTCTATGTTCACTCTGTCCTTTTTTTTTTTTTCTCAGGGAAGGTTTAGGCCTTGGATGCTTCATGTTGCCAGGAAAGCGTTAAATCTGCCCAGAGTGTTTTTCTCTCTCACTGCAGCTCATGGTGTTAAGGTTTTCAAGGCTGGGCTGGTGAGGGGAAGGGGAAGAACTCACGCAGAAAGATCAGACATCAGAGGACCCGGGCAGTCCGGAATAAAAAAAAAAAACAAACAGGTAGAATTATAAATGCTTTTTTTGCCCATCCTTCAGTTTAAATAAAGCCGGGCCCTGGCCCAGCCAGGCCTGTAGCTGGCCCCCCTTGCTGGCAGCAGATGGAGCCTGGAGGCACAGCCCAGCTAGGGCCGCTCCTCTAGGCCCAGATAAGCCCATCCCCGGCAGCCTGGCCAACCCCCAGCTGCCACGTGATGTTACCTTTCTCTCTCTGGCCAAAGGAAAAAGGGGCTGACCCGCAGGAAATCAGGTGTTTTTATATGGGTACTTCCCAAAGTCGCAATTGACATTTTTGGTGTTCAAACAGATGCCAATATTCCAACTAACCTTCTGATATGTCCCTGTCCTTTCTAAAGCAATTCCCAGGTCCTGACCAGGAAATACATTCCACATTTCTTCATAACTAGAAACAAAACTGTGCCAACCCATGACACCAATGCATTTCTCTCCATTCCTGTGGCAGCAGAATGCAGGCCTCAGTTTACTTTCGCGTGGAGGGGAGTGCAGTACACCTGGAACTGACTGCCTCAGGGGTGGAAGCACAGTCCTACCATCTGCCATGGACTGATTCAGACTGCACTGGAAAAGGGTGAGGCTCCAGAACATCGGCAGTACATCGATGGCATTATTGTGTGGGGGAACACTACAGCAAAAGTGTTTGAGAAAGGAGAGAAGATCATCCAGATTCTCCTGAAAGCCGGTTTTGCTCTCAAGAAGAGCAAAGTTAAGGGACCTGCTCGAGAGACTCAGATCCTGGGAGGAAAGTGACAAGATGGACAGTTTCAAATTCCCACCGATGTCATGAACAAGATCACAGCAATGTCTCCACCAATCAACAAGAAGGAAATACAAGCTTTCTTAGGGGCCATAGGCTTTTGGAGAATGCATTTTCCTGAGTACAGCCAGATTGTGAGCCCTCTCTACCTGGTCACCCGCAAGAAGAACGATTTCCACTGGGGCCCTGAACAGCAACAAGCCTTTGCCCAGATCAAGGAGGAGATGGCTCATGCAGTAGCCCTTGGCCCAATCAGGACAGGACCAGAGGTGAAGAATGTGCTCTACTCTGCAGCTGGGAGTCATGGTCTGTCCTGGAGCCTTGGGCAGAAGGTGCCTGGGGAGACTTGAGGCCAACCGCTGGGATTCTGGAGTCAAAGTTACAGAGGGTCTGAAGCCAACTACACTCCAAGAGAGAAGGAAATTTTAGCCACCTATGAAGGAGTCCAAGCTGCCTCAGAGGTAATAGGCACTGAAACACAACTTCTTCTGGCACCCCGACTACCGGTGCTGGGGTGGATGTCCAAAGCAGAGGTTCCATCTACCCACCACGCCACTGACGCCACATGGAGTAAGTGGATTGCTCTCATTACACAGCTCAGCCATATTGGAAACCCAAATCACCCTGGGATTTGGAGATAATTACAAACTGGCCCAAAGGTGAAAACTCTGGTCTCATAGACAAAGAGGAACAAGAGCAAGTGACACGTGCTGAAGAAGCTCCACTGTACAACTAACTGCCAGCAGAAGAAACACACTATGCTCTTTTCACTGACGGTTCCTGTCGTATCATAGGGATGAACTGGAAGTTGAAAGCAGCCATATGGAGCCCCACATGGCAGGTTGCAGGAGCTACTGAAGGAGAAGGGGGGTCAAGCCAACTCAAAGCTGTTCAATTGGCCCTGGACATTGCTGAAAGAGAGAAATGGCCAAAGCTCTACCTCTACACTAGTTCGTGGATGGTGTCCAATGCTCTGTGGGGTTGGCTGGACAGGTGGAAAAAGGCCAATTGGCAGCATAGGGGAAAACCAGTCTGGGCTGCAGATGGGTGGAAAGACATTGCCACTCGGGTAGAGAAGCTACCTGTGAAAGTCCACCATGTAGATGCCCATGTCCCCAAGAGTCGGGCTAATGAGGAGCACCAGAACAATGAGCAGGTAGATCAAGCTGCAAAGATAGAGGTGTCAAAGATAGACTTAGATTGGCAACACAAGGGAGAGTTGTTCCTAGCTTGATGGGCTCATGATGCCTCAGGTCATCAGGGCAGAGATGCCACCTATATGTGGGCACAAGACCGAGGGGTGGATCTAACCATGGACAGTATTTCTCAGGTTATCCATGACTGTGAGACGTGTGCTGCAATCAAGCAGGCCAAACGGGTGAAGCCATTATAGTATGGCGGGCGATAGTCCAAGTATAAGTATGGGGAGGCCTGGCAGATTGACTACATCACCCTTCCCCAGACCCGCCAAGGCAAGCACTACGTGCTGACTATGGTGGAAGCCACCACTGGATGGTTGGAGACCTACCCTGTGCCTCACGTTACTGCCCTGAACACCATCCTGGGCCTTGAAAAGCAAAGAACGCGCTGGAAAAGGTACAGCATCTTATGTCCACTCGGAAGGCTCACCGGTGTGATCCAGACCTGCCTTTCAAATTCATGATAATGGGAAAATTGCCACACCTCCACGGGGTCATTTTCCAATGGAGGAACACCATCAAAAAGGACCAGGGCACAGAAGACCTGCTCTTAATCATAGAATGGGTCTTTCTCAGTCGTCAAAGGTCCAAGAGAATGACACGTCCACAGGAACTGGTGGCTGAACTGATCCGAAAGGCTAGAGTCCGGATCAGGGAATTTGCCGGATGTGATTTCGAATGCATTCACATTCCAATTGGATTAAGATCGGGCCAAATTACAAAGGCAATGTTAGAACACCTGCTTCAGGAAAATGAAGCACTGCAGTTTGCTCTGGATTCCTTCACCGGACAAATCTCAATTCATTGGCCAGCCCACAAAATTTTTAATCAGGATGCCAAATTCACAATAATTTTGAAAAGTGTTCGGAGTAGGAAGCCTTTAGAGGCCTTGACAGTTTTCACTGACGCGTCCGGAAGGTCCCACAAGTCAGTCATGACTTGGAAGGACCCTCAGACTCAGCAGTGGGAGGCAAATGTTGCTGAGGTGGAGGGATCACCTCAAGTTGCTGAGTTGGCCGCTGTCGTCAGGGCCTTCGAATGGTTCCCCGAACCCTTCAATTTAGTGACAGATTCCACTTATGTGGCAGGAGTGGTATCCAGAGCGGATCAGGCCATACTGCAAGAAGTGTCTAACACCACACTGTTTGAGCTGCTCTCTAAGCTTGTCAAACTTGTCTCCCATAGGAAGCAGCCATTCTTTGTGATGCATACAAGATCACATACTGATTTGCCGGGGTTCATTGCTGAGGGAAACAGAAGAGCTGATGCTCTTGCTGCTCCTGCAGCGATGGCCCCATTGCCAAGCATTTTTGAGCAGGCAAAGCTCAGCCATCAGCTTCACCATCAGAACGGGCCTGGCCTTGTTCGCCAGTTTCGCATCACCCGGGAACAGGCTAAGGCAATTGTGGCTACGTGTCCCTCCTGCAACCAGCATGCACTTCCCACCTTGAGTGCGGGAGTAAACCCCGGAGGCCTTAAGAGCTGTGAGGTGTGGCAGACTGATGTGACACATATCCCCCAATTCGGCAGATCTAAATATGTGCACGTCTCAGTGGACACCTTCTCCGGTGCAGTCTTCGCTTCCACTCACACAGGGGAGAAGACCTCGGATGTAATAAAACACCTCATCCAGACTTTCTCCTTCATGGGCATCCCAAGGGAGTTAAAGACAGATAATGGCCCAGCGTACCACTCCAGGGAGTTCAGCAGCTTCCTGCAACAATGGGGAGTGGGACATAAGACCGGCATCCCCCATTCCCCGACAGGCCAAGCCGTGGTGGAGAGGACCCACCATGAAATCAAAAGGGTCCTCAACCAACAACAACAGGTTTTAAAAATAGAAACACCACAGACTCAATTGGCCAGGGCTCTATTCACCATGAATTTTTTAAATTGCACTTTTGAATTTTTGAACCCTCCAATCGTTTGCCATTTCGGGGCAAACCCACAACTAAACATCAAAGAGAGGCTGTTGGTCATGGTCCGGGACCCTGAGACTGGAAGGACAGAGGGACCTCACGATTTGGTCATGTGGGGTCATGGATACGCTTGTGTGTCCACCCCCACGGGCCTAAAATGGTTGCCATAAAAATGGGTGAGGCCCTATGTCCCGAAGGTCTCGGGGGAGAAGAAAAAACTACCCCAAGTCACCCAGGCAGCGTTTAGGCAGAGAAGGAGGGAAGGTCTTTCCTGGGATGGGCTCCCTTGCCTAAATAACCCCCTGCTCAAATACTGATTGTTTGTTTCAGTCCTTTCAGTCACAATGGAACCTGTCCAGCGCCGGTCCCCAGTGCCGAGGAAATTCCACCTGCTCCTTGGCATCCTCCTGCTCGCCAGTCTCGCTGCTCCTGTCTCTGGATGGCTGGTGCCCCAGCCCAAAGCCAACGTTTGGGCGACTCTCGCCAGGGCAATGGGGCAGGACCACATTTGCCTCTCAGCCACGTCGGCAGACAACCCACTCATGACCTGTCTTGTGGGGATCCCATATGGACCCAAGGAGTTACCTGCCAAGCTCTTGGAGATCACAGAGCAGACTAATAGAGAGGGTGCCTCTAAGGGTCAATCTGTATCCCAGCTCTCCCCACCTGATTCCTTTCTGGATGTTGAAGTTACGTTCCCCGTTAGAAATCCGTTTTTGTTATGGAAAAAATATATATCCACCCTTTCCACCTTAAGTTTTCCCCTCAATGAGTTAGAAATTTTAGGTTCCTCAAATGCTTCTTTTTGTGTTCATTTTATGTTTACCCCCCTCAAGGTCAGGAGAGGTCTTATCAGTTTGTCTATCAGACCAAGGATGTTTACACAGCCAAAATATGGTGCGGCCGGATCGCCCATGTGGAGATGGCATCGACAACTGATAGGAAACCTCTGGCCCTTCCTAAAGGTGTGTTTTTGATTTATGGGGATAGAGCATGGGCAGGCATCCTCCCTCGCCTTGTAGGAGGACCATGTACTTTTGGCCGGTTGGGCTTGTTTTCCCCCAACAAGACCACTCTCAGGAATTGGCAGCAAAAAAATTCCACCAGCAAAAAAGTCCAAAAAAGAGATTTGGCCTCGCTTGATGCCAACTGTGACTCAGAAATTATACATTGGTCAAAAGTAAAAGGAGTGGCAGTCACAGTTTTTTTACCTTGGGTGTCAATTGCGAAAGCTCTAGGTGAGCTGGCTCACCTGGAGTGTTGGGTGGCTAAACAAGCAAATTTAACTTCCAACGTGCTGGACGGCCTCCTATCAGACGAAGAAGTAACAAGGCAGGCAATGCTGCAAAACAGAGCAGCAATCGACTACCTCCTCCTTCTCCATGGACATCGTTGTGAGGAGTTCGAGGGGTTGTGCTGTTTCAACCTGTCAATGAAGGCTGAGGATGTCCACAAGGCTATCCAGAGCATCCGGGGCATGGTGAATGATATCAAAAAAGAGACTGGTGACTGGCTGAGTGGGATGTTTGGGAACTGGGGCATTTTGGGCTGGGTAGGCTCAATTATAAGATCAGTCCTGTTAGTTTTGTTTATTATTGTATTGATTTTAGTTACAATTGGTATTGTCAAAAGAATGATAAATAGATTAATTTCTGGCACCACACACTCCCCCTCCGTAAACCAAGTTGCTATGCCATCCATGCCTGAATGGGAGGAGGGCATGGAACTGGAGGAAGACTCAGAAGAAGACAGAAACCTAGAAGAAGAACCTCAGATGGAGTGGCCCGCTCAACTGGAGTGGTTTGCTGAGGCATATCCAGACTCCGAGTATCGTCCTCCCGGTTCCAGTTCTCCTCCTCTAAAAAAACAAAAAAGTGGGAGATGTGGTGGTGCAAGAGTTGTTTCATTAAGTTATTTTTGTAAGATTTATAAGAAGTTTTTTGTAATGGTTCATTCCACTGTGCCCCCCTGTTTTCTGTAATGGTTTCCCCCCTATGAGTTGGTTATATAACCAGTCGTTTTATGTCAGTCACCCCCTTTCCACCTGTCCCTGTCAATCCCCCCCTCTCTCCTCTTGGTCGCCCAGTCTGTCACTTCGGGACCCTTCCCTGGCTTCCGGAAAGATCCAGGAGAGGTGTCGAGTGATAGACTGGTGCCCGGGGAAGCCCCTTCTCCCCTCTTGTGATTCGTTCTTTGTTCAGAAGTTGACACCCCCTGTTACACCCCCGTGTTCCCTTATTGGCTGACCCGTTGTCGCCACCCCTGGATCCTCCCCCATTTATAAGTCTCTGCTCGGCTTTGATCTGGGCTCTCTCTGGGCAGCAAGGGTCTGAGGCGTAACTCCTTGCCGGACTCCCCTTTAATAAACCACCTTTTACCCTGCTCAAAGAGAGTCAACCCTTTTTCCACCACTGTAGTCGTGATGCCATCAGGTCCATCCACCAGTATGGGGAACCAAAAACCCACCAGGAGGAGGTTACTCGCCCAGCCTGTAACCTCGACCGATCCAAGTTGCCGCAGTGCAAAGACTGAGCTAGCCTGTGGTCAACGCCTACCAGGCGTGAGGGACACCGCGACATCCCTCTGCTGATCAGGCGGGGAATTCAAAAGGCTTTTACAACTTCAAGCTTGCAAAACTCCTAAAAACATTTACACAGGTTACTAACACACTCCACCGTCACACAAATTAAAACGCTTACACAAACCAATACGCTTACACAAACTCCCACAGACCATGATACATAGGGTGCACCAATAATTCTTCCACACCTGAAGACACAAACACACAAAACCACGAGACCACAAAACACGGATCCGTTCACACCACACACACCCGGCGCACTCGGGGCCGCAATCGGGATTTTCCGCGACCCACAACGGGACTCTTCGCATCCCAGAACGGTCTAGCCACTCGGATTATGGATTGTCAAGGTACCTTTAAACCACAAACTGTAACCGGAGCCATTACTGCTCCTAATACACAGCAACAACACCGGTTATTTCACTGCTGCCACTGCCCCCTCACGGGACACGGACTACCAAGTCATCTTTAAACTGCAAGATGACACAGCAAAAAAACCGGTTACGGCTGTCCCCACTATGGGACACGGACTACTAAGTCACCTTTAAACTGCAAGATGACACAACAAAGACAGGTTGCTGCTGTCCCCACTACGGGACAAGGACTACCAAACCACTGACACCAGGCTCCGCAGAGCTGTCACAACTTTTACAAACAAACCCAGGAGGTGTATGTTGTGCACGAGACGTCTCTCAGTGTCTTACCAACCCCCTACACCAAGGTACCTCTTTTCAAATATAAACATACCTTTTGTCCATAGTTCCAGCAGGTTCTGGTCTTTCCCCGGGTGGTCAGCAGGACCGCAGGAGCCCTCTTCCCAGAAAATTCCGGGTGGGCGCCCAGAGGGGTCCTGGACCCCGCTGGCCCCATGGCCAGAGAGAGCAGTCTCCTGCTCGGCTTGCCAAAATGACTTATTAAAGAAATATGGGTATTGATCTAGTATTGATACCCAACTGTGACGGACAAAAACTCTCTAACAGTTTAAAGTTAGAAAGTGTATGTTTTTTAGAGCTCCAGGGTGGAACATTTCCCTAATTCGCACTGCAAAATTCACAGGTAATTACAAAGCCTTTTATTTACAAAAGTGTTGAATACCCAAAATACAAATGCATATTCATACCCCTGTCACCTCCCATTCCTCGCTTCGTATGCTAATTGGCAAAAAGGCTATTAAGCATGCGTACTTTGTTTCTTAAAATGAGTCGGGGGTCTATTCTGGGGAGGGGTCACCCAAAATGAGGAAGTAAGATGAGTGTTCCTCGTCCTGATCTTTCTACCTTTTCAATGCATTTGTGACAAATGAATCCTTGGTAAAACTTATAGTTTCCTGCATTGATTGGGTTCTTTAAGCGGGAAGTCTGAAGTTATCTTATATCTTATTTACCGCATCTCGTTTTTTCGTTACAGGCACAGCTACATAAACATAAAACTGACAAGAAATGAGTTACTAAATCCAGGGTAGCTTATCTAAGATCCGGCTTCTGTTAACTGTGAACAATGATTATCTATCTACTTCAGCTAATTTGGCAACTTATTATCTTAACTTTCCTAAAAATCCTTAGTTCCTCAAAATTAATGTCTCAAACTCTTTTGTTTGGTTACAGGAACTCTGGTTTTAACCTCTGACTTGTCTGCATGGCATCCTGTAGATTAGGTCAATATATTGTATTTCTTCTCATGGTTTCATCCTGTTGTTTCACACTCCTTGATAACAAAGAGTCAATAAATTCTCTAATTTTTTCCTGGTGCTCTGATTCTTGTCACTTATCACTTGGAGAGTGTTGGGGAGGATGAAGCCAGAAAGCCCTATAAATATGACTGCTTAGATTCTGAGAATGTGAAACCTGTAAATGAGATAGAATTGAAAGTAAGTTTTGATGTTTGAGATGTCCTAGCTACTAGAAGTCTGGGAAAACAGTTATGTGACCAGCTGAAGGTCACCTGCAGCCAGACCCAGAGGTCAAATGGAATGTCCTGTCTCGCCCCCAATGCATGGTTCATCCCACACCTGTAACCCTCCCCTGAAGTATCAGGTATCTGTAACTCCATTGGCCCAAGTCGTGTTCCAGCCCACATTGAGACCCCTTATCAGGGGGCTTCAAGGGTGGGTTGGTCTCTTTGCTCTTTGCTCTCTCCTCTTCGCCTGGCACCCTTCCCCGAGGACATTCCTCTCCTGGAATTTCCTATCCCCACCTCTCCCTTCCCCCACCTCCCTAGGCCTTGCCACGAGCAGCGCCTGGCAGCTCAGAGCAAGGCCTCATAGCCTTTACAATAAACACCATCTTCTAAAACCCAACTTCAGAGATCTCTCTTCTACATTCATCCACACCGTCCCGGAGTCCACAGCAGAGCAGCAATTTCTACAGGAGAGGTCAGCTCACAGATGTTACAGTGCTCGCACGGTAACACAGTCCTAGAGAGCGACACCACATCTCTAAGCCCAGAGTGCAGGACTGTAATGGCACTGACGATACAGCGAAGGGACAGGTTCTCATTTGGATATCCAAAGATTGTTTATTCAGGGACACAAAGAGGAATAGCAAAGGGGTCCATGACTGTGAGACATGTGCTGCGATCAAGCAGGCCAAGCGGGTGAAGCCCCTACTGTATGGTGGGAGGTGGTCCAAATATAAGTATGGGGAGGCCTGGCAGATTGATTATATCACCCTTCCCGAAAGCTGCCGAGGCAAGCACTATGTACTCACAATGGTAGAAGCCACCATGGGATGGCTGGAGACCTACCCTGTGCCTCATGCTACGGCCCGTAACACCCTTCTAGGCCTTGAGAAGCAAGTTCTTTGGAGGCATGGTACCCCTGAGAGGATTGAGTCAGACAATGGGACTCATTTCAAGAACAGCCTTATCAACACCTGGGCTAGGGAGCATAGCACTGAATGGGTGTACCATATCCCCTACCATGCACCAGCTGCAGGCAAAGTGGAGAGATACAATGGACTGTTAAAAACCACCTTGAAAGCACTGGGTGGAGGGTCTTTCAAAAACTGGGAGCAGTATCTAGCAAAGGCCACCTGGTTACTTAACACCCAAGGCTCCACCAACAGAGCAGGCCCTGCACCAGTCTGAGCCCCTGCATACAGTAGACAAAGTCCGAGTGGTAGATGTCAGAGGTTTGTTAGTGTAAGCGTTGGCCTGAAGTTCCCCTCATTTGCCTCATGATCATCGCGAGGACCCCGAGGACCCCACTGCAGTTCTGGCCCGCTCGAGGTGGATGCTTGCCAATCGTCCACAGGTGCATTTTCCTGTGTCACCACGCCACGGTACACTGGCTTTGAGCAGTGTAATGGCAGTTCTGTACCTAAAGTTTTCACCTGCTTCATGGTCTCTGCTTCACCACAATAGCCTATGAATTTCCCCACCTCTTGGCCAAGGGGACTTTCTGGGGTAACTTTGGTGGTCCCCCATGGAAAATCCCTCATCTGCTTCACAACCACCATGACAGATGGAGATCAAAGCCCCATCCCAAGGACTGAGATTGAGACCTCTATACAAAGGCCCTTTCAAGGACTGAGACATGAGGCCCTTATAACCCCAGTACAGGGGGGGTGGGGGCTGACTTAACCGAAGCGGGATGTTTACCTGCAGGTGTGGTCATTGGACTAAGAAGATAATGGCTCTCGCTTACTGCTGAGAACATGGACTACCTGTTCCCCCTCGGTGGCTTCAATAGACTTATTCTTATTACCTGTTCCCCCCGCAATGGAGGACTATAATAAAAACCCCTGAGTTAACCAGAGATTTTGAGAGACTCTCCCTGATGTGACAGGAGGATTCATTGACCGGACCATGAGGACTTCGTCTCCACATTTGGTAGCTATATCCCCTCTTTCTTCTCTCTCTTTCTCTCACTCTTAATCCCTCTATCGCATTTGCTATGGTCAATCAATAAAAGGTGCATTTGTTTTGATTAATACTGAAATCCCCTCTGTGTTGTGTTTTGCACTCTGAGATTGGTAAACAAACCATCATGACCCCTGCTTGTACGAGTAGATCGTGACAGTTAGGGAAGACAGTTTGGATCAATTCTGCCTCAGGTACAGACAAACCCATCCGTGGGATTGTCTTTGCTCAGGGACCAGGTTGCACATGGTGCATAATGCAGAAAGATGGAGCAACACCATGTGTACCTCAGGGAGATCTGATTGTTGGTTGAGAACCATATGTAAATATCACTGTCTGTTGAATGTCACTGCCATTGTCTGTATATAGCTGTATACTGTATATTTATATATGCATGTATAATGTATGTGTTTGTAGAGTTATAATATATATTTGTTTTGGTAGTGAGGGATAAGAGGTGGAATGCCCTAGGGTGACTTTATGATGCTTGTATCCCCAAACGTCTGTTCTGTTTGTGCTGAATATTGAGTTCTGCACCTTTAAGACTGCTTATGAGAGCGAAGCAGGGAGAAGGAGAAGCACGCAGTTTGTTTTCAGAAATTTGCTCCTTCCTCCGCATTCTGGCTTTTGGACTGTTCATCTGAAGCATGGACAGACAGTGGGACAGAGGTCTCCTGTGCTTTTACTTAGTTTTAGCTAGAAGAGGCAGAGAGGCTCCCTGGATTGTTTTTGTTTGTTTTTTTTTTTTTTCTTGCGACTGTTTAAACCTGTCCTGGACTGAAAAACTCAGAAGAGCACTGGGAGCTCACACCTGTGGCCCACCGGGGCCCAGGACAGCATTTTCCAGCGCCGGAGGGACTGATAAGAGACTGAGCGAGCCGAGCTACATCTGCAAGGACTTTCAGAGTTTGCCATCTCTCTTCAGAGCAGTGAGAAGTTTTATTGCTTCATATTATTCATTCTTTATGCTTGTGGGCACTTTCTTCAACAGATAGTTTTTTTCCACTTTTCTATAAGGAGATTTTTTCCCCAGACCGATAGGTGATGGGTAGGGGAGCCATTTGGGTTTGTTTCCCAGAGGAACCCTATTCGGAGGTTTCCTTCTGAATTTGCCCTAAACCAGGACAACAGGGAAAGGAGAAACCTTCTCAAACAGGGGACATATATGAACAATAGAGGTGGTCAAGGCCCACGGGCCAATGGGAAAAGCAACACTGAGGTAGCTTAACATCATGCTGCAGAGCACTCTGGGGGGAAGTGTTTTTGCTCACCCTAAGCTATGAGGCTTTCTCGAAGCCTATGGTAGATTCTTCCTATGCATTGCTCTAGACGTTTCCCTGACAGGCTCAGGGGCCTCCACTGTGCGCCTCAACCAGTTTCGGTGATCAACTCCCCTTTGAGGCGGCCGGCTCCGTGCAATTGATTTGGTTCCCCAGACTGTCAAGGAGACAGACAAGTGATAGACTGATGTTGTAATGCACTCCCACACCCAAGCAGGTGTTTCTATATAAGGAAAAATGTTTCGGCTTACCTTTGAACATGAAAGGAAGTTAAACTAGCATTTTCCATAACCTTCTCATTGTGGTTGGCCCAGTGCCAGCATGGGAGCACTGATTGGGCTTTGGAGATGTACCTCAGAGCCTGTTGCCAATTTCATTGGGCAGGTGCCAAATAGCTCACCTAAACCATCAAGTACTTAAAAGACTGCACAGAGGGGCTCCATTGCTTTTTTGGACTGCCTTAGCCAGTGTAAGAGTGTCCTCTGCACTGTGTTCGACTTATATTTCTTTGTTCTATGATGTTTAATTTTTTTGTCATTATTAAAACCTTTTGTTTTACAAAGCATGTCCAGAGAAGTTGTCTTGCTATTATTAAGCCATTTCTCTGCAAGGGCTGGCCCCTCAGAGGTGACGGACCTTCGTGGAGCTTATCACATCTGATCCCACACAAGATTCCATCAGACCAGGAGGATCTGTGAAGAGTCCACAGGGAAGGACTACTGAAAACCTCACAGGTGAGTGAAATGGGATCTTTGAGGAGTAAATGTGGGAGGGCACCCATAGAGGGCAGCACAGTTAAGACAGGGCACCCATGGAGGGTTGCAAAGGTAAAGCCAGGAAGGGGTCCCGGCAAAATGGATCACAATCCCATAATACCCCCAGAGAGTCCCTTGGGGAGAAAGTTCAGGTCTTGGGACAGATTGTGCATTCCCCCAGAGGTAGCTATGGAAAGAATGGTAGAATGTTGTTATTTCATCTGGCCAAAGTATGAATTGCCAAAGGGGCTAAAGTGGCCACCTTATGGAGCAAATAGACTTTGTGTCAAAGTATGGGGTGGTATTTAGAGAATTGGAAAGGAGTGGTTGAAAGGGAATGTGAATTGATATGGTTGAAACAAGCATCAGGTGAGGTCTATGTTGTCAAAAATAACCCTATAATATTTGCTTTCACATTTGTGTATTAGCTTTTGCATGTTGTTATTGATCATAAGTATTGAAATATAGTGCAATTTATAGCCCCTTTTAGCTGCTTGCTAATATAACATAATTTTGCATTCTAAGTATGCACTGTATAGCCCATAGAAATAGTAGTGTGATGAATGTATCTATGTATACACCGTATAGTTTATAGAAATAATGGTGTGATGAATGTATTGTACTGTAGGCCTTAGCAAAACATAAAATGTTAAAATATATCTATATAACTGAGAGAACTGTATAAAGCAATTATGGTGTTTCCCCACATCTGCTGACTGACCTCTCAGTGATAACTGTGACACAAACCAGAGCACCAGAGGAGAATTAGAGAAGAATTTGTTATCTCCTCGTTATTAGGGAAGTGTGAAACAACAGGATGAAGCCACAAGAAGGAATAAAATATATATGATCTGCAGGACGTCATGCAGATAAGTCAGAGTGAAAAACCAAAACAAAAGAAAGTTCCTACAACATCAAAAGCTCCCAAGAATGTTTGACTAATGCATGAAACTTATGAATATGTATGTACCTCAGTAAAGTAACAGTATAGCGATAACACTGCCTCAATGTACTGCCCTGTTCGTTGGCTGACAGCCAGGAACACCCCAGCGCTGGACATTGTCCTTTTTTATTCCCCTATTAAACTTTTGCAAAAAAGTCTAAGAGCAAACTTTCATTTTTCACAATGCATTAAGAAAGAAGGAGGAAGGAAAAAAAAGAGGATGAAGATAAAAACGGTGAGGATTGGGATGTTTTTCAGAACCTTCCCCCATCTTGTCCTCCAGTTTTGCCAGCTGACCCAGGGCCGGCTGCAGGTCCCCTGTATCCTCAACTTCTGGAGCAAAGGGATCAGGGAAATGTTGTTCCTATGGCCCCACCCGAGGATAATGACAGTGCAAGGGCAGAAGGGCAGCATATCGTATCACCCCCTAGAAGGGGAACTCAATTTAGGACATCAGAAGCCCCCTGGACCCAAGAGACGGGTACACCAGATGCCACTGCACCAAGTGCCCTTGGGGCAGTCAAGGGGGAGGGTTTGGGTTTGTAATTGTACCACTTACTGCTCAGAATATAAGAGGATTGAAAAAGAAATTATCCCCATATTCTCACTGGAAGTGAGAATGTCCACAGAGACAGCTGGATTCTCAGGAGGAGGAAGTCCAGCGGTTAATGGAGATGGATTGCTAGGGGTGTCAGGGGCTCCCATTATACCAGGGACAACACACTGGAGCCCTTGTAAACTTTTAAGGTGGGTCCCGATGGAGAGGAGGTGTTTTCTGGTAGATACAGTGGCCTCTCGATCCACCTTTAATTGTATCCCTAAAGGGGGGGAGGGAATTGTCAAAAAGATGCTTGATTTTTCAAGGGATGAGTGGAGAGGATGAGCAACTGCATTTTATTCAACCTGCTGTTAGTAGATGTGGGGGATAGGTTTGAAATGCATTAATTCCTGTTTGTTCCTGTCTTGGGTTATATAACCAAAAAATGTGTATCCTATTTCATCTGCTGAAAGCTGTTGGGGAGATGTTTTTTCCTTATCTCTTGTGACCCCAGGGGGGAGGGGGGCAGATGCCTTCTGATAATGGCCCAGCCATTAAAACCAGGTGGGGCAGTGTTTCTTATCTCTTTCACCACCCCTTCATCCTCCAGGGGGACATCTTCTGATAATGGGCCATTAGGGCCCACCAATGACATGACCATCCCATTGTGAGATGCTTCACACAGTGGGGGAGGAGCCAGCTGTTCCTAGCTAGATAAAAACTGGAACTGAAGACCACGAGGCTTCCCGTTTTTCCACTGGATGCCCAGAGGAAGACTGGACCCATCTCATCACCACTGGACTTTCTACAGGACCATCTCTACTCCACAGAACCACATCTGCTATTCCAGGAGGATTTATTTGGACTGCTTCCAACACCCTTACCAACAAGGTGCCAGGTCATACCCCTGATTCTGTCAGGGTTTTTCCAGGATTTTTGTTTGCTTGCTTGCTTGGTTTTTTTTGTACTACTACGTTTGTATTTCCCGGGTTTTTTTTGGTGTTGTTTTTTTGTTTTGTTTTGTTTTTTTGTAATATTCCTAGTAAAGAACTGTTACTCCTATTCCCATATCTTTGCCTGAAAGCCCCTAATTGCAAAATTATAATAATTTGGTGGAGGGAAGGGGGTTTACATTCTCCATTCCAAGGGAAGCTCTAGCCTTCCCTGACAGACAGTTGTCTTTCAAAACCAAGGCAGTTCCTCATTGTGATTGTAATTTACTGGGAAGGGGGTTGATGGCTAAAGTGGGAATGAAAATTAATATTGTATAAAAATGACAGAGTCCAACACTGCGATATCTTTGTGTTAAAATGTCTGAGAAGGCTTATGCTGAAATAAACCCAGAAGTGTGGACAGCCCCAGGGAAATGCAGAAAACTAAGCATAGAGCCTCTCCAAATTACTTTGAAGCAACCAGGACAAGTGGTGAGCAAAAAGCAATACCCTATTTTAAGGGAGGGAAGGAAGGGGTTACACCCTGTTACTGAGTCCCTGCTAAAGGCAGGTCTTTTGGAGCCCTGTATGTCGCCCTATAACCCTCCTGTCCTGCCAGTTAAGAAACAGGATGGAACCTAGAGAATAGTGCAGGATTTAAGGATAATAAATGAAATTGTCAAACCAAGGCATCCTACTGTTCCATATCCCTATACTATCCTAAATCAAATCCCTTCTTCACATCAATATTATTCAGTACTGGATTTGAAGGATGCTTTCAAGGGGTGTCCAATTACAGAGGACAGTAAACAGTATTTTGCCTTTGAGTGGGAGCAGGAGGAAGGAGGGAAGATGGTAAAACAACAATTGACAGGGACAGTCTGCTCGCAGGGACATACAGAGTCACTGGTTTTACTTGGGCAAGCCTTACAGAAAATATTAAGAGAATTTACCCCACTCTTGGTAATTAGGTTGTTGCAGTATGTGGATGATTTGCTTTTATCAGGGGAACAGGAAAAGGTGGTTGAAGAGGCTACTGTGAAGCTGCTTAATTTTCTTGCTAAAAAGGGACTAAGAGTGTCTGAAAAGAAGGCACAGTTGGTAGAGAAAAAGGTTAAATATTTGGGACACATTTTGACTGGAGGGTTACGGTGTATTGATCCAGAAAGAATACAAGGAATTTTACAAGTACCATTACCCCAGACAAAAAAGGAGCTGCGGCAGTTTTAAGGGCTGGTGGGGTACTGCAGAGCATGGATTGAGGATTTTTCTGTTTCGGCCAGACCTTTATATGACTTTTTAACCCAAGAATGTCCTAATGTCATGGTACGGACACCAGAAGGAGAGCAAAGCTTTAGAAAATTAAAAGACAAATTGGTTAATGCCCCAGTCTTAGCTCTTCCAGACTCAAAAAAGGAATTTGAGTTATATGCGGATGTTAAACAGGGCCACGCTAAAGGAATTATGATACAAGAGCATGGGGGGACACGGCAGCCTGTTGCTTATTTTTCTAAACTGCTAGACCCTGTGGCCGGAGGCTGGCCTCATTGTCTTCAAACTGTGCAGCCACGGCCTTGATGGTAACTGAGGCCTGAAACCTGACAAGGGGATGATATCTGATTGTTAGTTTCACATCAGGTTAAAGCTTTGTTAACTGAAAGAGCCTCTAAGTGGATGACCAGTGCTCAGTTATTACAGTATGAATCCTGTTTAATGAAACAGGAGGATTTAGAATTGCGAAGTGGGGAAAGGTTTAACCCAGCCTTCTGTCTAATGGGCCCTGAAGAGGGGGGGCTGGGAAGAAATCCATGACTGCATAAATCTCCAGACTTGGGCTAGGGAAGACTTATGAGATATTCCCTGGCCTGAGGGAGAAAATGTGTTTATTGATGGGTCTTCAAGGGTGATAGAAGGGAACCGATTTACAGGATATGCTATCGTTAATGGAAGCCAGTTAAAGGAAGGGGGGAGGTTACCACCCACCTGGTCAGCTCAAATGGCGGAGCTGTATGCGCTTTTAAGAGCCTGTGAATTATACCGGGACAAGACAGTGAATGTTTTTACTGATTCTAAACATGCATATGGGGTGATACATGCATTTGGGAAACTATGGGAAGAAAGGGGTTTATTAACCTGCAGGGGAAAAATGTTAGCTCATGGGAGCTTAATTTCTCGCCATTTGGAGGTGGTGAATTTGTTGCAATAATAAGCAGAGGGGACTCAGTTTCTTCATGCAGGGAAGCCCAATCTTTATTCACATAACTCATTTTACACAGTTTTTACAGACCTCGTGTTCAACTTTTATTGGTTAGTAGTTTTCTTGCCACTTTATTGGTTAGTAAAGGGCATTTTACTTGTCCATCAAATCTCTCGTCTCTTCACAGAATCACAGAATGTCTAGGTTGGAAGAGACCTTCAAGATCATCGAGTCCAACACATGCCCTAACACCTCAACTAGATCATGGCATCGAGTGCCACATTGAGAGGAATGACAAGATTTGTCTTTACAAACAAGCCCTGGGTCTGCTGGTAGATAAAACTAGCACTGAGAGGTAAGTGAAACAATGGGAAGGATTCTACTGATTGATGAATGGAAAAGAAGATACTTGCCTTTACAAACAAACTGTATGTTTGTTTGGAAATGAAAATGAATATTGAAAGATGAAAGCAACAATGGGGAAAAACCCATAAATCCCATAAAAATTAAAAATTAAGGGGGGTTATACATTAAAAGGGGAATCTTAGGCATTTTGGAAAGTCTGTACCTCTCAAGTACTTCAGCCAATGGGGAAAGAGAGAGGGAAATGCAGCCAGGAATTAGGATAAAAAGGAGGCTGCGTCCTCCAAAAAACTGAGAGACCCCAGGGGAAATGCCCCATGGCCTCTCCCTTTATTCGAATAAAGTAAAAGGACTCCTCTGTCTCCTTTTTGGATATAAACCTCTGGTGTTTGTGGATTAATTTTCCTGACACTGGGATCTTCTGATACTTAACCCTGTGTGTTCACAGAGACGTATACTTTCTCTATTGGTAAGTCAAGCTGTCCACTTCAAAACTAGTCACTAATTGGTTTAGCTATAACTTCCTGAAAAATCACTTCCCCAGTGTCAAACTGCCACACATGGCTCAGGTTTAGTCCCAAAATTTATATGTGGCTTTAGTCCAAAATTTATCCAAAGTTCTTCATAAGAAACTGTCTCGGTTTGAAAAAGACAGGTGTCTGCTAAGGAGAGGCAGGCCTCTCTAGGAAAATGAGGAACTCCGTGTTATTATAGTTTGGAAGATTAAAAGAAAAACTTTTCGGTCAGAGCTATGGGGAAAAGGAATAACAGTCCTTTACTAGTAAATATAACAGGACAGACAAACAACAACAGCAATTATAATAACAGTAAAACAGAACCAAAGAACCCTGAGGGCAAACAGTGGAAAGCTCCGGCGCTGGTGGCTGGAAAGCTGGAAGCGGTGGATTTGTCTTTGGCAGGCGGGGGGGGTGCCCCGGCAGGCAAGGTGGGCAGTGCCGGAGAACCCGCAGCGGCTGTACCAGGGTTGACCCAAAAATCCAGCAGGACAGCGAAGAAACTCCGAATTCCTAGGCACTCCAACAGATGGTAGAATTCCCAGGACCAAACTCCTCCGGTAGCCGTGGACTCCAGGCAGCCCGCCGTTGCCCGATCCGTGCTCCCCGGAAGACTGAGAGCAGAGAGCCCACACCTCAGCTCTCAGGAGCTTTCTCCCTCCCCCAAAACCAAGTGATCAACTTCTTTTGTCAGGTTAAGCACCGCTTAACTATCCCTACTTAAAAATCTAGCAACTCATGGGGGGAAAAATTCTACAGGAGAACTTAACCCTTAACATTATCCACCCCGAATTTTTCCCACCCTAACATATTATATTGAATTTAAACCTTTAAATAATATACATATATATACATGTGAATATGAATACAGACACAGTCACAGTATTCACCGAAAAACAAGGTCCCCTTGAGGTATGCAGCGGGTCTCTCCATCCTTTTGCATCACCCACCATGTGCAGCCAGGTCCCTGAGCAAAAACAACCCCCCGAGCGGGATTGTCTTTGCTGGAGGCAGAATTAATCCAAACAGTTTTTCCCAGCATTCCTCTCATTTGTACCACTGGAACCTTATCTCCATCTCTTGTTTTCAGGGGCTCAGACTGGGCAGGGCCTGCTCGGTTGGTGGAACCTCGAGTGTTCACTAACCAGGTGGCCTTTGCTAAATTAATCTCCCAGTTCTTGAAAGTCCCCCCACCCAGTGCCTTCAAGGTGGTTTTAAGCAGGCCATTGCACCGTTCAACTTTCCCGGCTGCTGGCGCATGATAAGGAATATGGTACACCCACTCAATGCCATGTTCTCTAGCCCAGGTGTTTGTAAGGCTGTTCTTGAAATGAGTCCCGTTGTCAGACTCAATCCTCTCAGGGGTACCATGTCTCCACAGGATTTGCTTTTCAAGGCCCAGGATGGTGTTCCGGGCAGTAGCGTGAGGCACAGGGTAGGTCTCCAACCATCCAGTGGTGGCTTCCACCATGGTCAGCACATAGCGCTTGCCTTGGCGGGTTTGGGGAAGGGTGATGTAGTCAATCTGCCAGGCTTCCCCGTACTTATATTTGGACCATCGTCCGCCATACCATAGCGGCTTCACCCGCTTGGCCTGTTTGATGGTAGCACACGTCTCACAGTCATGGATAACCTGAGAAATACTGTCCATGGTTAGATCCACCCCTCGGTCTCGTGCCCACTTATAGGTGGCATCTCTGCCCTGATGGCCTGAGGCATCATGGGCCCATCGAGCTAGGAACAACTCTCCCTTGTGTTGCCAATCTAAGTCTATCTTTGACACCTCTATCTTTGCAGCTTGATCTACCTGCTCGTTGTTTCGGTGCTCCTCATTAGCCCGACTCTTGGGGACATGGGCATCTACATGACGGACTTTGACAGGTAGCTTCTCTACCCGAGTGGCAATGTCCTTCCACTCATCTGCAGCCCAGATTGGCTTTCCCCTACGCTGCCAATTGGCCTTTTTCCACCTGTCCAGCCAACCCCACAGAGCATTGGCCACCATCCACAAATCAGTGTAGAGGTAGAGCTTTGGCCACTTCTCTCTTTCAGCAATGTCCAGGGCCAGTTGAACAGCTTTGAGTTCAGCAAGTTTGCTTGACCCACCTTCTCCTTCAGTGGCTTCTGCAACCTGCCATGTGGGGCTCCATACAGCTGCTTTCCACTTCCGGTTCATCCCCACGATGCGGCAGGATCCATCAGTGAAAAGAGCATAGCGTGTTTCTTCTGCTGGTAGTTGGTTGTATGGTGGACCCTCTTCTGCACGTGTCACTTGTTCCTGCTCCTCTTCATCTGTGAGACCAAAGTTCTCACCTTCCGGCCAGTTTGTAATTATCTCCAAAATCCCAGGGCGATTTGGGTTTCCAATGCGGGCGTGCTGAGTGATGAGGGCAATCCATTTGCTCCACGTGGCGTCGGTGGCATGATGGGTGGAGGGAACCTTTCCTTTAAACATCCACCCCAGCACCGGTAGTCGAGGTGCCAGCAGGAGTTGTGCTTCTGTGCCAATCACCTCTGAGGCAGCTTGAACTCCTTCATAGGCGGCCAAGATTTCCTTCTCTGTTGGAGTGTAGTTGGCTTCGGACCCTCTGTAGCTTCGGCTCCAGAATCCCAGTGGTCGGCCCCGAGTCTCCCCAGGCACCTTCTGCCAAAGGCTCCAGGACAGGCCATTGTTCCCGGCTGCTGAGTAGATCACGTTCTTCACATCTGGTCCCGTCCTGACTGGGCCAAGGGCTACTGCATGCGCAATCTCCTGTTTGATCTGGGCAAAGGCTTGTTGCTGTTCAGGGCCCCAGTGGAAATCATTCTTCTTGCGGGTGACCAGGTAGAGAGGGCTCACAATCTGGCTGTACTCAGGAATGTGCATTCTCCAGAAACCTATGGCGCCTAGGAAAGCTTGTGTTTCCTTTTTGTTGGTCGGTGGAGACATTGCGGTGATCTTATTGATGACCTCAGTGGGAATCTGCCGCCGTCCATCTTGCCACTTTACTCCCAGGAACTGGATCTCTCGGGCAGGTCCCTTGACCTTGCTCTGCTTGATGGCAAAACTAGCTTTCAGGAGAATTTGGATGATCTTCTCTCCTTTCTCAAACACTTCCATTGCCGTGTTCCCCCACACAATGATGTCATCGATATACTGTAGGTGCTCCGGAGCCTCACCCTTTTCCAGTGCAGCCTGGATCAGTCCATGGCAGATGGTGGGGCTGTGTTTCCACCCCTGGGGCAGTCGGTTCCAGGTGTACTGCACGCCCCTCCAGGTGAAAGCAAACTGAGGCCTGCATTCTGCAGCCAGAGGAATGGAGAAAAATGCGTTAGCAATGTCAATGGTGGCGTACCATTTTGCTGCCTTGGACTCCAGCTCGTACTGGAGTTCCAGCATGTCCAGCACAGCAGCGCTCAATGGTGGAGTCACTTCGTTCAAGGCACGGTAGTCCACAGTCCATCTCCATTCTCCATCAGACTTGCGCACAGGCCAGATGGGGCTGTTGAAGGGTGAGTGGGTTTTGCTGACTACCCCTTGGCTCTCCAGCTCACGGATCATCTTGTGGATGGGGATCACGGCATCTCGATTTGTCCGATACTGTCGGCGGTGCACCGTCGAGGTGGCAACTGGAACTCGTTGCTCTTCTACCTTTAGGAGTCCTACTGCAGATGGGTTCTCCGACAGTCCAGGCAAGCTATTCAATTTCTTAATGCCCTCTGCCTCTACAGCTGCTATTCCAAAAGCCCACCTGAGTCCCTTAGAGTCTTTGTAATAACCATTCCGGAGGAAGTCTATGCCCAAAATACACGGGGCCCCTGAGCCAGTCACAATTGGATGTTTCTGCCACTCATTCCCGGTCAGGCTCACCTCAGCTTCTAACAGAGTCAACTCCTGTGATCCCCCCGTCACCCCGGCAATGGAAATAGGTTCTGTCCCCACATATTCCGATGGTATCAGTGTACACTGCGAACCAGTATCAACCAAAGCTTCATATTTCTGTGGCTCTGATGTGCCAGGCCATCGGATCCACACCGTCCAATAGATCCGGTTTTCCCGTGCCTCTCCCTGGCTAGAGGCAGGGCCCCTCTAGCACCGGTCATTATTCCCTTCCTGGGCATACATGGTAGAGGTTCCTTCACAGGGATCTGACATATCCTCACTTCTATAATACCTGGCAACCTGGTCATGCGATGTTGAGGCTACCTTCATCTTAGTGGAACCCCCTCGGTTAGTGTTTCTCTCCTTGAGCTCACGCACCCGTGCTGCCAGGGCAGAAGTGGGTTTCCCATGCCACCTTCCCATGTCTTCCCCATGGTCACTCAGAAAGAACCACAGGTCAGCTCGTGGGGTGTACCCTCTCTCTCTAGCTGGGGGCCGTTGAGCTCTGACTCTGGGGCCTGTAACTCGCACCGGTGCCACACAGGAACTGTTCCTCCTCATCTCCTCCCTCACCTCCCTTATCTCCTCTGTCACCTCCTCCATCTTCTCCCTGAGTTCTTTAGCCACGGCAGAGACCTGAGCCTGCATTGGGCCACTGATCATACTCTCATAATTTCTAAGCTTGTTGGCTACAGAACCCACTGTCTCTCGGTTGTTATCGGCATTAATTGTTGCAATGAATGTGGCGTATTGAGATGGTCCTAGAGTTGCCAGATTCCACAGCATTTGCCCTGTGCACCTGACTTTGTCGGGGTCATTATCATGCTGTCCACCCCTCCCAAAGAGTACCTCCAATACTGCCACTTCTCTCAGCTGTTGGATCCCTTCCTCAAGGGTCTTCCAGCGCATTCTATGATGGTGCTCCTGCATTCTGTCTCTGTGGACAAACCTCTGCCTTACACTCATTAAAAGCCGCTCCCAAAGGGAAAGGGGCCCTGGCTCCCTTACGAATACCTGATTCACACCTGAGTCCTGGGTCAAGGGTCCCAAATTCCTTGCCTCACTACTATCTAGTTACACGCCTGTACCTATAAGGTCCCAGACCCGAACTAACCAGGCTGTATAAGCCTCACGTCCCCGTCGTGCAAGATCTTTTTGCAGATTACGGAGACTTTCATATGTCAGGGACTCAGTGATGATCTCAACCTCTGACTCCCCCGCGGATTGTGAGGGCCCTCCTTTCTTATCCTTGTTGCCTGGGTGCTCTGATTTCACCTTATACTTCTTTGTTTCCACAGGGGCCACTGCTGCTGGCTGTGGCTGCCCCTGTGGTTCAGCTGGAACCTGGACGGTTGTAATGTCTGTGGGTTCCGCTGCTGCACCATCAGACTCTCCTTCGTTGGGGCAGGGGGAGGGTTTCCCAGCAGCTGGGGCTAATGAGGCTACTACAGGGGCAAGGTACTCCCTCAGCATCTCACCTATCTCCTTCATCCAATCCGGGTGGTTTATTCCTGAGGCAGGCTGTGGGGCAGGGTCAGGCTGTGGGGCAGGGTCAGGTTGTGGGGAAGGGTCAGGTTGTGGGGCAGTATCCTTATTCTCTAGGGGAGGTATCAGGGTGGTTATCCAGGTCAGTCTCCCCTTATCTCTAAATGCTACACAGAACAGGCATACCAGCAACACCAGCCACTGTATGATGTCATTAACATTCAAAGATTTGAACCCTTCAAAGACTGGTGGGGTAGGCCCAAAGAGCTGGGTGAAGGGTTGGGAAAAGGTTTCCCCTGGTGTCATTTCCTCACAGTAGGTACCGTTGTTAAAATAACTCCAGAAACACACAGTCAGTGTATGATAGCCTTGAATCCATGTGCCTGCCTTCCAGAGGAAATTAAAAATCCACGATTTCCTCACTTTGTTAACCCATATAGCAAACTGGATGACAGCCACAGCAACCTTAGTTACAGGGCTCATGTTTAGAAAAGGGCCTGCAAATGGGAGGAATACGGCCACACCCACATGCCACCCGAACCAGACAAAGGCAGACCACATGATATCCAGTACACAACAATGTAGGCACTTAAGAACTGCTATTCCCTTTTCTCTCAATGCCCCACGTTTTGGGTGCCAAATTCTGTCTCGGTTTGAAAAAGACAGGTGTCTGCTAAGGAGAGGCAGGCCTCTCTAGGAAAATGAGGAACTCCGTGTTATTATAGTTTGGAAGATTAAAAGAAAAACTTTTCGGTCAGAGCTATGGGGAAAAGGAATAACAGTCCTTTACTAGTAAATATAACAGGACAGACAAACAACTACAGCAATTATAATAACAGTAAAACAGAACCAAAGAACCCTGAGGGCAAACAGTGGAAAGCTCCGGCGCTGGTGGCTGGAAAGCTGGAAGCGGTGGATTTGTCTTTGGCAGGCAGGGGGGGGTGCCCCGGCAGGCAAGGTGGGCAGTGCCGGAGAATCCGCAGCGGCTGTACCAGGGTTGACCCAAAAATCCAGCAGGACAGCGAAGAAACTCCGAATTCCTGGGCACTCTAACAGATGGTAGAATTCCCAGGACCAAACTCCTCCGGTAGCCGTGGACTCCAGGCAGCCCGCTGTCGCCCGATCCGTGCTCCCCGGAAGACTGAGAGCAGAGAGCCCACACCTCAGCTCTCAGGAGCTTTCTCCCTCCCCCAAAACCAAGTGATCAACTTCTTTTGTCAGGTTAAGCACCGCTTAACTATCCCTACTTAAAAATCTAGCAACTCATGGGGGGAAAAATTCTACAGGAGAACTTAACCCTCAACAGAAACAGTTTTCTTGGTGAATCTGGCATTTGTTTAACATAAACTTCATATGGTTGGTGGTTGCCCGGCCCTCTAATTTGTCAAAGTCTCCCTGCAGGGCCTCTCTGCCTTAGAGGGAGTCAACAGCTGGTCCCAATTTACCATCAACAGCATACTTACTTGGAACAGCTTTGAGTCCTGTCATTTATGAAGATGACGAAGAGCACTGGACATAAGACGGAGCCCTGCAGAACTGCACCAGCAACTGGTCATCAGTCTGATGTTATCCCATTCACTATGATAGGAAAGATGTGTGTTAATGTCTTTACAAACAATTCCATGTGAAGGTATGGCTATGGATGAAGGTATGGGTGTTAACATCTTTGGAATGGGTCTTAATGTCTCTACCAACTTCAAGCAGCAGGTTGGTTGCAGAGCCCAGACTGCTTGACTTCTGAAATAGACAAATAGGTCTGCACAAGCCTAAGTTTCTGAACTTTGGGGGAAAATGACAGGTTCAGGGAGGGATATGTGGTAGGCAGTTCAGGAAGGCTGTGCCTTCCTAGTACCTCGGCCAACAGGGAAAGGGAAATGGGTAACATGTGGCTGGGAATTTAGGATAAAAAGAGGCTGTGCCCTCCAAAACCTCAAGAGAGAAAACCCCACTGGCATGCACCTGGGTGGATTTTCTACGTTTATTCAAATTAAGTTGCAGGACTCCTCTGTCTCCTTTATGGAGACTGGCTTTTCATAGCATGATTTTCCAGGGCCCTTTGTGCCCTGCCTGTGAGTCGATTGCTCACCCATTGCATGATGTGTTTATCCAGCGGTGGGCTGGACATTTAGTCCAGAAGGATTCTGTGAGAGGCAGTATCAAAAGCTTTACTGAATCCAGAAATATTACATCAAGTGGCTTCCCTTGATCAACTATTTGGATTACCTTGTCCTAAAAGGAAATTAAGTTTGACAGCAGGATTTTCCCCTCATGAAGCCATGCCAGCCATGAGCAATGACCAAGTTGTCCTTCAGGTGTTTTTCAATGCCTCTCAGAATAATCTTCTCCATAACTTTTTCAGTCACTAAAGTGAGACTGACAGGCCTGTAGTTTCCAGGGCCATCCTTCTTGCCCTTCTTGAAAATTGAGACAATGTTCACCAGCTTCCATTCATCTGGGATCTCACCAGATTCCCAAGACCACTCAAAAATCATTGAGAGAGGTCTCACAATGACATCAGACAGCTTTTTGAGGATTCTTGGATGAATCCTATCAGGCCTCATAGGCGTATAGGGAGCCAACTGGAGTAGCAGATACTGCACAAGTTCAGGGTTGACTGGGAGTTTATCATTCTCACAGCCATGGCCTTCCAGCTCAGGGCACTGGGACCCTCTTAGCCCCTCATCAGTGTTGAAGACCAATGAGAAGAAAGCATTTAAATCTCTGCCTTGTCTATGTCCCTATTTGTGATGTGATCCAAGGCCAATGTAATTTCTGCACTGCCTTTTGCTATTACTTGTTTTAAAAACCTCTTTTTATTGTCCCCCACAGTGCTGCCCAGATTCAACTCCAAGGGAGCTTTGGCCACACAATTTTTTTCCCTACAGTGGCAAGCAGCATGTCTGTATTCCTCCCATGTCACCTGACTTGCTTCCACTAGCCATAAATCTTTTTTTCCTTATCTCCAACAGAAGATCCCCACCTCATCTGTTTGTCTTCCGATGTTGTGAAATTTCCTGGTCCTGTGCTCTTAGGAGGTGGTACTTAAAAAGAGACCAGCACTGATGGACCCCAGTGTCACAGGATGAGTGGAAGCTTTAGACAAGCCCTGCCTTAGGCTCAGATTTTTAGCAACAGCTTAAATTTAAGAAATCACTCTGGAACGCAACTTCAAAGGATGGCAGATCAAGTCTATTTATAAAATGAATTATTTATTAAATAGATAGGAGACAACAGACAAAACATCTTAATCAGAATTACTACACAGTATAAAACTAAAAATAACAACTAGTAGATTACAGCATAACATAAAACAGTGCATGATATCAAGGTACCTATATTAAAGCTAGCAAAGGAAATAGTATTGATTAGGAGTTCAGTGAAACTCACCACCTAAATGACAATAATGTACACAGATTCCTTTCACTCAACCTCTGGGGGAGTAACCACAAAGCAGGCATCCCTACTCACGGGAGAAACTCCACACATTTTCAGGGAATGTGCAGAAGATTTCTAATTTGAGAAAGTTTGGTGTAGCTTTTATAGTTTTTTAAGTGAGGCATCTGTCAGTCAAAAATCCAGCTTATCTTCAACATTAAGATGTTTATTGGCAGTTGGGAGATGCCATACCAATGTTAACCCCATGGCACCAAAATACCTCACTACAAGACAGCTTGTCTTGTTTGTTATCTGACTGGTTAAAAAGCAACAGATAAGCTCTTCTGGCTGGCAAGATGTCCTGCTACAACCAGCACCTTCAAAAGCATTTTCCCAGGGGACTTTACTCACTAATTCCCTGAGCAGCCTGAAGGCTAGTCTCCTTGTGTCCAGGGTTGGGGTTTTGCTGGCACCTTTCCTCCTGTTAGCAGAGATTTTTAACTCAATAAGGGAAGGGCTACAGTTCCAATTCCCCTGCTGTGGGTAGGGCCACCTTTCACTGGACCAGGTTGCTCAGAGCCTGTCTTGGTTTGAAAGACAGGTGTCTGACAAAAAAGGCAGGAACCTCCCTTGGAATGGAAAATGTGACCCCCTCACCTTCCAAATTATTATAACATTGAAATTAAGGGGCTTTCAGGCAAAGATATGGGAAAAGGAATAACAGTTCTTTACAAGTATGTATATGTATAACAAGGCAAACAAACAACAACAATGGCAGCAACAACAAGCAAAATCAGAAACTCAGTAACAGCCACAGCCAGATCATTTGGCTTGAGCAATAATTCTCAACTTTGGTGATACGCTCATGTTTTTCATAAATCAATTTAGCTTCTTTCAAGGGGTCCTTTGTTTTGTCTTATTTCTTTAACACCATTATCTTTTGTGCCGTTCTGGATATAGCCAATTTTGGGTCCATCGGCATTACCACTACTGGCATACCCTGGACTATGCTGGTGATCAGCCGAATAAAACAGGGAATCAGACAAGAAAGAAATAATAAACCAGCTGCTGCACAGAAGAGGAAGAAACTTAGCTTTTTCTACCATTCCATTCCCAATAAATTGTCTTACCAATGGGCTTTTAGTATCAATTCTCATTTCTGGACTGAGACATGGGCTATTTTTCTGATATCCTTTGCTATATCTAAGACGGCATGCCCAATATAATCTATTTTCAAGCAACAATTGGATGCATTAAATTTTCCACAGACACACCTTTCTTCTGCTAATAAGTAGTCTAAAGCCAACCTGTTCTGATACACTGCTGTTCTTGTTTGCCTTTGTTGGTTTGATCTTAATTCCACTCCTAGGGCAGTGTAAAGGTTTTGGCTTCTTTTCTTCTCTGCCAAGGTCAGGATGAATAATACTCAGGAAACGCCAAGCTCGAGTTCAGACTTGGAATGTTTATTATATCATGTATTTACAGTATTTACAGGCTCATGCACCGTGAGCTCTTCGAAAACAAAGGTAAAATGGAGACCTTCTAACTCTTTCCAAGGTTATTTAAGTGATAATCTTCCAATAACAAGATGTCATGGGTTGGCACAGTTTGGTTTTTAGTTAGGCAGCAATATGGAGTATTTTTCCCTGTCAGGACCTGGGAATTGCTTTAGAAAGGACAGAGCCCTATCAGAAGGCTACTTTGGGATATTGGCATCTGTTTTGACCACTGAGAATATCAAATGCGACTTTGGGAAGTACCCGTATAAACCCTGATTTCCTGCAGGTCAGGCCCTTTTCCTCCTGGTCAGCTGAACGGGTAAAATCGAGTTGGGCCTGCTGCTCCCCCCCCCGCCCCTTTTTGGGGGGAGCTGGCCCCGAGACCTGGCCAGGCTCCATCGGCTCCCAGTGGGGGAGGAAAGGTTGTAGCTTAACATCAACTACATTTTTCAACTTCCCCAGAGCCCCGGAGCCCCATAGCCCCTGGAGCAGGGAGGGGTCTCTGCCGGGCCCCTGATAACAACTATGGGCCCGTTTAGGCTGAGGCCTCCCCAATTGTCTCCGAGGGGTGGGCAGAACTTTCTTCCCCCCAGTGATTCCAGACAGAGAAAGAAAAATAGTGGAGAGAGGAAACCCCGGCTGATGATCTGAGATGCAGCAGCAGAGAGACTGCTGCCCAGCAGAGATCACATGGCCACTGCAGACCTGGGCAGATTTAACCCTTTCCTGGCAACATGAAGCTTCCAAGGCCTAACCCTTCCCTGAGAGGGAAAAGAAAGAGACAGAGTGGATGTAGAAATGACATTGCATGAAGTCAGTGGAGCAAGAGTGAAAGAACTGATAAGATTATTAGAAAAGGGATTGAGGATGTGGACATTTTTAACCGGACTTCTCTGGGGTAAATTATGGAGAAATGGACTGTTTCTTGTAGCATCTTAATGTTGTTTGGGGGAATGATGGTTCTAATCAAAATTTAGGATTGATATAATTGAGATTTAAGTGATAATCTCAAAGCCCCTCGCTCCTGGGGTAAAAGGAGGTCTCAACCTTTGAGACAAAGATGATTTTAAAGAGAAAGTGATTTGAGGCCCTCAGCTCCTGGGGTAAAAGGGGATCTCTATGTTTTTTGAGATAGGGATGATTTTAGAGATAGAAGAAGAAAATCCTTGTTTTGTACTAGAAAAAGCATTCTTAAACAGTACCCCAAATACACTGAGAGGCCCATAAGTAGCCAGGGGAAAGGTTGCTAATGGGTGGAATAGCACAATCTGCAAATATTCTGGGAAGATTTGTGACATTGGGAGCCACTAAACTGTTGTAGTCTTGTGGCAAGTGTCTCCATGGTACTCTAGAGACGCTCCTCTCCCAAAGTGATGAAAGACTATTTTCAAATGGTGAAACTGACTGAAAATCACAGGTTGTGTCTCTCTATGTTGTTTTGTAGGAAAGTTTACAGTTTGTAGGGGGGAGGGAAGAGTGTTTTTGGAGTTTCATTCTGTTTTGTTTTAGTTTTTTTCCCAACTTTCTTTTTCTATTCTTTTAGTGTGTGTTAATAAAACTGTTTATTTTTAAGCTTAAGCCTACTTTGCTTTCTCCTGATCTTCTCCCACAAAAAAAAGAGAATAAACACTAAAACCACTACACTAAACTTGGCAACCACAATTTAGCAAACGTGAAACCACTACACGAGATGACACGATATTATTTATACTTTTGACCGAATAATGACCATCCAAGGCCTGCAATGTGGACCTTTTTCACCCAATTACAGAAAACCACCCAAACCCATGAAGAAGGAAGAAGAAGGTGAAGAAGAAGGACTTAAACAACACCCAAAATCCCCCATCTTGACTCATATGTATTACTATACACTAAAACACCAAATTCTAATTTTCTAGGATTCCAACAGGGCAGTTTTGTTAGTTATTAGTTTTACAACTGCTTGGAGTCTTATAAATTGGCTCTCGATATCCCCAACTCCCATCTTGTGCCCATGTGGCTGGCCCATATACATCCAGTATGGGTTCAGGGAGCCATTCCTCTTCTCCTCATTTTTGAAATCCTCTGATTAATTCCCTTCTATTTCTTTTCAAGGCTTCATAAACTCGTACCCCTAAGTCATCCCCATCCTGCTCTGGTAAAAGAAAAAAATCCTGGCTGTATAATTCCCAGAATACAGCTTTCTTCCTACTGGGGGGGGGAGTTTTGGGTAAACTCTATTCCCACATATCCACATTAGGCTATCTGGTGCTCTCCAAGAATCGTTACTCTGTTGATTTATATTTTCCCAAAATTTGGATATCTCTGGGATTTCAGAATAGGGATTTTTGCCTGTATCATTACACAAATAAACTCCAATTTTATTATTATAGTCACACTTTTTATTAGTATTTCTTTGGGCCTAGTATCCCATTGGTTCTTCGGGGACCCACCATGTAAAAGTCCCATTACTGACTTTATATCTCTTACAGGGGGTACTTCTTACTCTGTTAAGAAAAGTTTTCCAAGTGCACCAGAGGCACTCTTCTCCTGTCACTGTTAAACTCAAGATCAGATCCACCCTTCTGGTTGGTTCTCCCCTCTTATATTTGTCCAGTTCCATTTAAGGAGTTCAACAGGGCCTAGGCTACTGCCTTTCCATGGCCATTCCTCTGTCATTATGTGCCCCCCCCCCCAAACTCAACAGTTGATTACATTTAGTTCTCTACTTATTCTTTCCCCCAAATCTACAAACAGGTTTTTCCCTAATCTAGGGATTTCTATTTCCTTTTCCAATTGTTGTTTGAGTTTTGTATACAAATCATGTGGCACTGACCCCGGGTTAGATTGCTGTATTTGATTTGTCGTCTTGCTTACTATCTGTTCTTTTACCAAATCCTGGACTCCACCTCTGAGAGCAATTTTAAAGTAAACCCATCTTTCCCCCTTTGGCCATTTACTTCCCAGCTTTTGACCGCCTTGTCCTAAGTTTTCTGCAATCCAGAATGTCTTCCCATTTTGTGTACAGGTTTCTAATGTGGATGAGTCATAACAGTATCTGTTGATATGGGTGTGAGCATTGAAAAAAAGAACCTTAGGTTTTTCCTAAATAAAGCAATTGGTAGCACTTATGACATGGATTTGCTTGAATTCCAAAAGGGAAAAGACAAAAAAGGAGCAACAGACAAAAATTAATAACAAAGGTCTGGTATGGCTTCTTACCCCCACCTCCCATGCCTATGGGGTTGCTACCCATAGCAGGTGTATATGATCTTGGCAGCGAGTACAGTGGCCAACTTGGTCTTGCCCTCTATTTCCTTGTCACTCTCTTTTCGCCAATTTCCAGGTAAATCGCTTTTTGCACTTCTGCGTTGTGGTTTTTCCACTCTTCCTGAGGTACTTCCCATTCAACAGACATTAGTATTTCCCATCCACAAAGTAAGATAATTATATTAGTACAAATTGCATGCTAATGCCAGCACATTAGGATCCCCTGACCGATACAGTCTGAATTCTCCTGCTGGGAGGAGTGTCCCTCCCCAGAGGGGTATTGGAGGTTTCTCAAAACTTGTTTAGACAATACTTGAAACCACTGATATGAACTTGGCCTTATTTCCCATTTGTCTGTGATCTTTGGAACATTCCTTGGATCATTTGGGTCATCTCAGTTCATTACTTCCTAGTCCTTAAAGTAGGAAACAGTTTTGTATCACCTGGTCTAGATGTTGTGGTCCATTCCTTAGGTTCTTCCACAGGTCCTTTGATTCTGCTGGCATTGATCCACCCTCTTTCCTTGGTTCAGATCGCAGCTTCAGTTGTCAGCAGTACCTGAAAAGGACCTTCCCATTGTGGAGTTAAAGATTGCTCTTTCCATGTATTAACCAATGCCCATTCTCCTGGGTGAACGCTATGGATCTGGAAATCTGAGGGTGTGGTTTGAGGGATTAGCCATTTTAACTGTAAATTTTCTAGAGTTAGTTCAATCGTGGTAACATATTTTCTAACACTCATTTCCCCTTCCTCATAAGTAGCGGTTTCATGTTGGATGATCAAAAAGAGCAATCCAAACATTATGTCATAGGATAACACTCTTAGGTCTGACCTGGGTTGTGACCTGACCCTCAGCAGTGCCAGAGGCAAACACTTTACGCATGATGTGAATTTCAATAATCAATTTAGAGTCCTTTTTAAAGATTGGTTCATCCTCCCTACATGGCCTGAAGTCTTTGGGTGCCATGGGGTATGTAATTACCATTCTTTTCCCAGGGCTTGAGTTATTTGTTGTAAGACTGTCCTAGGATGACTTTATGATGCTTGTATCCCTGATCATCTGTTTCTGTTTATGTTTATGTTGGATATTATGTTCTGTGCCTTTAAGACTGGTTCCGAGAGCGAAGAGGGGAGAAAGAGAAGCACTGTTTGTTTTCAGAAACTGCACTCACTCCTCCACATTCTGCTCTTGGACTGTGTTGTCTGCAGCATGGACAGACAGCGGGACAGAGATCTCCTTTGCTTTTAGCTGGTTTTAGCTAGCTGAGGCAGAGAAGTTCCCTAGACTGTTTTTTTCTTTCCTTTTCTTGGAACTGTTTGAACCTGCTCTGGACTGAAAATCCAGAAGAGCACCAGGAACTCACACCTGTGGCCCACCAGGGCCTGGGTCTTGGCATTTTCCAGTGCTGGACAGACTGATAAGAAACTGAACAAGCCGAGCTATGCTCCACGACAAAGACTTTCTTAATTTGCCATCTCTTCAAACAGTGAAAGGTTTTATTGTTTCATATTATTCATTTTTTTTTTTATGCTTGTGAACACTTTGCTTGTTGAATAAACATTTTCCACTTTTCTCTAAGGAAATTTTGTCCTGGACCAGTTGGGAGAGGGGCCGCTTGAATTTGCTGTTCTGGAGGGACCCCATTTGGAGGTTTTGTCCCAAATTTGCCCTAAACCAGGACAAATGCTCTGGACGTAAAATGTGTTCCTTTATCTGAGTCTATCTTGTTAACCATTCCATACCTGGGAATAATTTGTTTCAAAAGGGTTTTACATACCACATTAGCTGTAGCTCTAACATCTGGGAGAGACTCCACCCAATGAGTTAAATGGTCTGTTATTACTAATAAAAATTGCCATCTCTGCACTTGAGGAAGTTCAGAAAAGTCAGCTTGGATGCTTTGAAATGGTCCCAGGGCTAGCTCATGACCTCCTGGTGTTGTTTTCCTCATAACCTTTTTGTTTACCTTTTGGCAAGTTATACATTTCTCAGTTACTTGCTTTGCTAATCTAAAAATCCCAATGCACCTGTAATTCCTTAAAAAGTGATCACACAAAGACTGAATACCCCAATGAGTCTTCTGATATATGTCTTCTAATATTTTTCTAGCAAGGTGTTTATTAAGTAACTGCCTCCAGTTAGGGAGTTTCCATCTTCCAGACTGATATTGCTCTCCCCCTATCTTACTTAACTCTTTCTTCTGTTTCATTAAATTTTGGAATTTCCAATTCTTCCTTGCTTGGAGTCAAAATTAACATAACTTTTTCACTCACATTTTCTGCTGCATTTCTAGCCTCTTGTGTTGGTTTAAGTTTGAACTGGGTGGAAACACGAATTTATGGAATGGTTTTATGTTTGCTGAATTTTGTTTGCTAAATTTAGTGAATTGTTTTGAGTATCTTTTTTGCTGTGAGATAGGATTAGGAGAAAAGTTAAGCAGGCTTAAACTTAAAGGTATAAAGATAGATTTATTAACACACACTAAAAGAAGAAAATGAGAATCAAAATGGAACTTTTAAAACACTTTTTCTCTTCTCAATTGTTTACTTTCTTACAAATAATGTAAAGAGACAAAACTTCGAACTTCAGGTTAGTACTACTTATAGTCTTTTATTTAGTCTTTTTAGAGAGAGAAGTTTTCACTCATTTGTTGTGGTAACTTTCTACAAGAAAGAACAGTCTACTTGTGACTTAACTTTTACAAAAGTAGCTGCCTGGGAATTTCTGTAGTTGTGGACTTCTTATATGACGTAGCTTTTCTCATGTGGCTACATATGGGCTATGGACTCATGTATATAGGAGTGTCATTTTAAAGATAACTTTAAAGGTAAAGGAATTTTTTATCTTAGGGAACAGAGATGTTTTCTTACTTTTTCACTGGCATAGAGGGCTTATCTCTTTTTTTTTTTTTTTTTTTTTTTTTGTTCAAATATTTAATGGGATTACAGCATTACACCTTGTCATGGGTTAGTACAGTTTAGTTTTTTAGTTATAGAAGAATATAGAATAATTCTCCAGGTCAGGACCCGAGAATTTCTTTGGAAGAGAAAGCAACCTATCAGAGGGTTAGTTAGAATATTGGCATCTTTTTTGACCACTGAAAATTGTTGGCTATGACTTTGGGAAGTACCATATAAAACCCGTTGATTTCCCGCAGGTGGGTCCTTCCTTCTTTCCTTTGGTCAGAGAGAGATAAGTAACATCGAGTTAGGCCTGCTGCTCCCCCCTTTTGGAGGGGAGCTGACCTGAGGCCTGGCTGGATTCTATCAGCTCCTGAGTGGGGGGGAGGAAGGAGAGGTTGCTGCTTTACAACAACTACTTTCTCCAAACTTACCTGAAGCAGGGAGAGATCTCTGCCGGGCCCCCTGATAAGAGCTATGGGCACTATTTAGGCTGAGACTGCCCCAATTTACACCGAGGGGTGGGCCAAAAAGGCATTTATGACCCTGCCTGGTTTTTTGTGGTTCCGGATTGCCCAGGTGCTCTGATCTCTGATGTTTCTGCTTGAGTTCTTCCTCCCCTCACTAGCGTGGCCTTGAGCATCTAACACCATGAGCTACCGCGGGAGAGAAAAAGACTCTGGGCAGATTTAGCCCTTTCCTAGCAACGTAAAGCTTCCAGAGCTTGGCCCTTCTCTGAGAGAGAAAAGAAAGAGACAGAGTGAACATGAAGAAACAGCATAAAGTCAGTAGAGCGAGAGTGAAAAGACTGTTGGGACAGAAGGTTGAAGAGTTGGTTGTTCCATTCTTATTTAAGCCATAGAAATAAACTCTATATTTAGATTATCCCTTTAAATCATGGGAAAGATATACATTTGAGGAGATGATTGTTTAGGTTTGTGTGTAGATCTAAGCACAAGTGTTTGTGATGGACTAAGTAATATTAACCCCATGAGATGCTTGAACAGAGATAGAGATGTGAAGTCCTCTGCGCCAGTGAAGAAGTGAGAAGATATCTCTGTTCCTTGAGATGAAGAATCCTTTGCTTTTGGAGTTATTCATCTTTAAACGGTGACACCCCAGCATGCAAGAATCTAAGACCTATGACCCATAAGCAGCTTGGGAACCTGCTACTGGGAGGGGTCACAAAAGCAGGTTTCTTTGAGCGGCTGTTTTTGTGACAGTTAAAACACCCACAAAAGAACTGTTCTAAGTTGTCAGTAGGATCCATGACTCTAAGAGAGACTCTCCTCCTAAAGAATTAATGAAAGACTATTATCAAATAGTGAAACTAACTAAAAATTACAAGTTTTTTCTCTTTATGTTGTTTTGTAAGAAAGTGAACAGTTTATAAAGAGAGAGAAGAGTGGTTTTGGAGTTTCATTCTGTTTTGTTTTAGGTTTTTTTCCCCCAACTTTATATTTCTATTCTTTTAGTGTGTATTAATAAAACTATTTGTTCATTTTTAAAGTTGAGCCTGCTTTGTTTTTCTCCTAGTCTCTCTCCCACAGAAAAAGAGTGAGTACTAAGACCAGAATTTAGTAAATGTGAAACCACTACAGGGGTCTAAGAGCTTTGACATATACCCTACAGGTTTTTTAGTCCCGGCCCAATCCTGCGTTAACGCTCCATGAGCAGTATGGTTGCTGACATCTACAAACAGCTGAAACTGCTTTCTTACATCAGGAAGGCTTAACACTGGAGCTGCTACAAGAGTCTCCTTTAATTCCCTAAATCCTCTTTCATCTTGCTCTGTCCATTTTATTCTATCAGTAGTCAATTTCTCATATAAGAATTTTATCTTCTCACTATACCCTTCAATCCATTGCCTGCAATATCCCAATAGCTGTCTGACTTCTCTTTTTGTCCATGGGGAGGTAATGCAACAATCCCAGCCACCCTCTCAGGGTCTAACTTCTTTTTTCCCTTGGTGATCCAATGTCCCAGATACTTTACCTCTGGTTCAGTAAACTGCAATTTCAATTTTGATACTTTCAGTCCTTTCTTTCCTAAGAAATTCAATAAGGCTATGGTGTTTGCCCTTACTTCCTCTTTCTGCCCAGCTATTAATAAGTCATCAACATACTGCAATAGCTTGGTCCCTTCTGTTGGCACGAACTGACTTAATAGCTGCTCTAGTGCCTGTCCAAATAAGTTTGGCGAATCTACAAAACCTTGGAGAAGCATCGTCCACCTAAGCTGTTGCTTCCTTTTTGTCTCTGGATCTTCCCACTGAAAGGCAAAATAATCCCGACTGTCCTTAGCTAATGGACAAGTCCAAAAAGCATCTTTTAGGTCTATTACACTATACCAGGTGTCTTCAGGGGAAATTTGGTTCAGAAGGGTATATGGGTTTGCAACTGCTGGAAAACATGTTTTTGTTCTTTGGTTGACTGCCCTCAGATCCTAAACTAACCTATAGGTTCCATCAGTTTTCCATACTGGCAGGATGAGGGTGTTGTGCCTTGACATACAGGGCTCTAGGGTCCCTCTTTTTATTAATTCATTAATTACAGGGTTTAGTCCCTTTCTCCCTTCCAAAGAAATGGGATATTGTTTGATTCTAATAGGGTCCTCTGGCCTTTGTATTTCAATGGAAATTGGCTCCATCTCCAACCTTCTGACTTCCCCTTGAGTGTGCAAGACTTGGGGATTAATTTTATTCTCATCCTCTAGAGTTACTCTGTACATGTTGATTACGAGATCCTTTCCTTGTACTGTCAATCTTATTCCCAGAGCTACAATCAGATCTCTCTCTAATAAGTTATAATCTGCCTCCTCAACCAACAACATATCTCCCAAACAAATCTTAGTTTCTGGCTCTATTTCTACGTCCTTAATAGCTGGGACCTTAAAGGGTTCCCCTTTTGCCCCTATTACCATCATTGGATCTTTACTTTTATACACACTCTTGGCATTTTCTGAAGAGTACTCCGTTCTGCCCCCGTGTCAATCAGAAAAAATATCTCTTCCTCTTGGGGTCCTGTTTTTAATTTTATCAAGGGCTTGGGTGGTGTTTTGTACCCCAAAATAAAGAGCCCCTGAAATCCCTAATCCTCCTGAAAAATCCTCTCATCTCGCATTCTCTTTCTACATTCCTTTTTGAAGTGCCCTTTCTTTTTGCAATAATAACATTCAGGATGTCCGTCCTGGGGACTCTCTGCTGCCCCTTTCCGTGGGACAGACTGCTTCTTTTGGCCTGCCTGGTTCTGTGCTGATCTTGCGGGGCTTTGGGGATGCTCTTCCTCCTGAGCTTCTCTAACAGCTGCAACTAATACCTTTGCCTGAACCTTTTGTTTTTCCTCATCTCTTCTCACATAAGCCTTCTGAGCTTCTCTCAACAATTCCTGTAAACCTCTCTTGCCAGTTCTCCAACTTTTCGAGTTTCTTTTGTACATCTTCCCATGATTTTTCTACAAATTGTGTTTTCAACAATGCCTCTCCTATTGGGGAATTCGGATCCACCCCTGAGTACATTTGCAGGCTTTTCCGTAATCTCTTGAGCCAATCTGTAGGAGATTCGTCTCTCCCGTGACATTCTCCAAATACTTTACTAATGTTCTCTCCTTGGGGAACAGCCTCTCGAACCCCTTGTATTATCATTTCCTGTCCTCTCTCTCTCTCTCTCTCGGAGCCCCCCAGTTCTGTTTTTGCCTCGGCTAGCTTGAGAGAGAAACCACAGCTGGAAGGATTTTTCCTTAGGGTCTTAAAGATCTCAGAGATGCTGGAACCTTTTCCTTTAGAGAGAGCAGGTCCCCGTCGATGGCAAAAGGAAAGAGTCTGCCCTCGTTCCAGGGAGAATCACAGCTTTATTCTGGGGTCCTGCCCCCACAGGGTCCAGAGCTCAGTCCAGTCCCCATCCCTGTCCCTGTCCCAAGAGCCCAGAGAGATTTTTCCACGTGGTCCCCTGGCTTTTATCCAGGGGGAAGGGGCTAGAGGTGGGGACAAGCCCCTACCCAATCAGGGATAAGGTGGGAGTGGAACAGAGTTGGATTACATTCCAGTGTGGGAGAACGGGTGGGGAGAAGGAGCAGGGACAAATCTCATGAGACATTTCCCATGGGAACAGGGTGGTACAGAAGAAACCATTACAAAACCCACTATAAAAATGAAATACAGTATAAACCCAAATAGTGCACAACAACAATTTCCCTTAGATCTGTCATATTTTGATCCCCCCTTTCCATTTGGGCATCCCACCCAGGTCTTTGATTCGGCCACTTCTGGTCCCCAGGTACCCCTTGTGGATTTTGGCATTCCCATCCTCTCATTCCTGCTTATCATCTCTCTCTCCTCAGTAGAAAACAATGTCCTTAGTATAGCCTGCATATCATCCCATGTGTGCATACTGGGTCCCAAAAACTGGTCTAACCTGTCTGACACCCCCAGGGGATCATCCATCAGCTTACCCATCTTCTTTTTAAAGGCTTGGACATCTCCAGGGTTAAGGGGGACATTAACATATCTGATTACTCCTGGTGCTGTTGGTACTTCCCTCAAAGGGAGAAGCTTGTGTCTCTTTTCCCTATCCTCATCACTCTCACTATTCTCACTACTAAGTTTTTCTTTTATTTTTCTCCATGTCCTCTTTGAAGGGGGAGAACAAGTTACTCCAGGAGGAGCGGTTGGTCTCGTGGTCTGCACCGGCTGAGGTGGGGGTTGGGGCGGCAATTGTGAAGGCTGAATGGGCTGTGGCTGTGGTGTCGGGTATGTGGGTTGGGGTGGAGGTTGTGGAGGCTGGCTGGGCTGGGGCTGCAGGGCTAGGTATGGGGGTGGTAGGTGGTCAAGGGGATCCCAAGCCTCATTCTTAGTCTTAACAGTAAATAATCCAACTGCTGATCCTGTCCATATCCTTGCATAGTCCCTTTCCTCCTGATCTGATGGTTCCTTACTATTTACATAAGTATTTAGAGCTTGACACACCCAATTCTCAAAAGACCCAAACATGGGCCAGATCAAATGGCTTCTAATCTCTTCCCTCCACCCCCCACCCCAAACTTCCATACAGTAGTGAATCACCTTTTCCTTAGATTTTCCTTCCTTTGAGGGCCAATCTTCCTAATTTTCTAACATAAATCCCAGTGGGCTATCTGATGGAATTTCTGGGATTTCCCTCCTCTTTTCTCCCAAAGACTTTTCTTGGCATCCTCTCTGAACTTTCCTTTTTCTCTGCCCCGTTTTACTGGATGTTTCAGTCTGATTCTCAGTCACTTCTCCCTTCAGTGTCCAGGCCCTTCGCAGGGTACTGGAAACACACCTCTAAAGGATCTACAACTGTCCTGCAATCTTTGTGGCGTCTTAGTCGAGCGCTGATTTTCAATTTTAATTGGTACTTACCTTGCCTGATTAGTTGAGACACTGATCTTCCAGCTGACAGGGGACCGTCCCGCAGAGTTCTGACCGGTAATGTGCTCCCTTTTATTTACCTCCTTCCCTCTCTCCTTGACCCTCTCAGTCTCAGGCTAAAAGGCTTACTCGTCCCTCGATTTCCTGAGAATGTACCTTTCCTTTTAGCCCCCTCCATGACCCATCTCCAAACCCCTTTTCCCAAAATTCAGATTTTACATACGAAATGAGCCCCTTCAAAATTGCTTCCTCCTTTTGCTGACCCTATCCCTGGTGGGATATGGGAGATGCGGGGTATCAGGAGTCCACACTCGCTTCGTAACTACATCACATCTCACTTCACATGCTCAGTCACCCCTACTCAACCAGCGGTACTTACAGTCTCCTTTTTCCTGTGTGGATCTTTGTGCATGTAGAATTACGAGTATAAAATACCGCAGTCTGAGGAACCCCCCTTTGGGTCGTCTATGGGCCCCGTGGGAGCACCGAGCTGGTTTCTATCTTTTGCTTATGGCTTTTACTTTAATTTCAATGTTCGGATGCAACAGGGTTGCTGGTCTCCCACACCATCAGGCCACTAATTAATAGTGGGGCGCCTCCTGATTGGAGACGAAGAGTCTCAGACCTGAAGTTGCCATCACATCGGGGCCACCAGTCTGTGATAAATTCATAGCCAATTTGATTAATAAAAAGAATTTATTCCATAATTAAAATACAATCATAAGAAGCCACAAGCAAAAATCAGTACCACACTGCACCGGGTGAACAGTGCTGGGTGAGACAGGGAGGGGCTCTCAGGCACTGCTTCACTGTGTTTCACAAAATGCTACTATCACAGCAAACGCTCTCAAGCCTTTTCGAGGGGTCCGTTCTTCTTTCGTTGGTCTTGTCTTCTCTTACATGTTGGGACATGTCTCTCTTTATCGCAAGGCCCAACAAATCCTTTGGAATGCACTTCTTCCAGATGAATATTCATGCTGGTTCTGGTAAAAACCCCCTGAAATACACATCTCCCAGACGAATACTCATGCTGGTTTCAATGTAATCTTGTTGGATGAAGATCCTCTGGAATATGCATCTCCCAGATGAATATTCATGCCGGTTTTTTTTCAGACAAGATTACTTTAGTTTCAGCACGAATTTATTTATCTCATGTATTGCATCCTCCAACACCTGCCTCTCACCTGTTTTCTCAGGTACCTGCTGCAGTGTGCATTTTTTATTTTTTCTTCCGGAGCCTTTCCTCAAAAGGTTTCGTGCTTTCATACTTCGAGTGCAGTCTCGCAACTCCCAGCCCTGTGGCCAGCCGTGGAGGCTTCAGGCTGGGCCCCCTGCCTTTCTTCTTTGCAGTGCCCTCTTCACACTCTGTTGCTGTGTATTATTTGGTTTTATACTGTATTTCATTTTTATATTGGGTTTTGTAATGGTTTCTTCTGTACCCCCCTGTTCCCCTGGAAAATGTACTATCCCAAAGTTTGTCCCTGCCTGTGTCCCCCATTGTTCCCTTCCTGGAATGTAATCCAACCCCATTCCACTCCCACCTTATCCCTGATTGGGTAGTGGCTTGTCCCCGTCTTTAGCTCCTTCCCTGGGTATAAGCCGAAGCAACACATGGGCAAACTCTCTTGGTTCCGAGGACTGGGACGGGGCTCCTGACCCAGGCTGGGGCAGGACCGCAGGAGAAAGACTGAATAAAGGCCTGATTTCCCCCCAGATCAAGTGCAGACCTTCCTTTGCCATTGATGGGGATTTACTCTGTCTGCTAAGGGAAAGGCTCCCGGCCACTCCTGGGTTTTTGGGACCCTGAGGAAAAATCCTTCCAACTGTGGTTTGTCTCTCGAGCTAGCTGGAGCGAAAACGGAGCCGGGGCTCTGAGAGGGAAACAAGCCACAGCACTCCTTCAGAGTTCAAAGAGTCCTGGTCTGCGTCAACATCACACGTTCATCTAACGACATGGGTCACCATTATGCAGGGCAAAAACATGGGCAACTGAATAGCAGAATCAATATGATTTCAGCAGAAGCCATTTATTGTTTACATTAAACTCCAGTTATAGATTCTAGCACTACTGTCCATGCCTACAGGTGTCTCTCGATTGGCTAAGCCACTTGTTCACAAGGCAGGCACACATCCTTCAGGACAACTAAATTGTCAAGCGTCCATCATCACGTTGTGTGTCCTCTATCTAGGTTTTGCATTTTTTGTAGACAGTTTCTCAGGCTCTTGGTTCTTATTTTTAGTCCTGTTGTTGTCTCAGTAGCTTTGATGAATTCCTGAGAGTTCTGAAAACAAGACTGCAGGTGGCTTGTTATCTACAAACATTTTGGCTGGTACACAGAATGGTCTAAGTTATTCAGATACATTGCTACAGTCTGTTTGAAATTTGTGCATGCTTGTAGTGATGTATAATTTTGTGGTTTAATACTCTATGGTTTGTTCCCTTCCCCGCTCCCCTCCCTATTGGGGTTGGTGGTTTAGACTGGGTTGTGTTCACCCATTGGGTTGTCAATCTTCCTTGATACATATCCCTTATTTCCAAATGTTCTATGTCATTTTCCCTGGTACCAGCCCCTGCCTAGACTGGCCCCTTGGGGAATCCCCTATTATTCGAAGCTCCATTGGTCTGTTATATAAATCTCATCCCATTAGCCTCCCCATTGGTTTGTGCTCTGTTGTGGTGGTTTCAGGCAGATTTTGGGAGAAATCCTCCCAAGGGGCCCCCCTCCCCTCCCCCAACCGGTTTGGGAAAAAACTTCCTCAGAGAGAAGTGGAAAAAACCTGTTTATTAAACAGGCAAAGCACTCCCAGCACAATACCCGATGACAAGAGCTTCGTGCCGCTTACGGAGGCATAACAAACTTAAAGAAAGAAAGTCTCCTCTTGAAGATTGTCAGTGTGCTCCACCACTCTCTCTCCGCTGACGTTGGAAAAAAAAAAAGATGTGCAGGGCTGGTCTTGGTGGTCTTGGTGGGGTGGGTCCCCTGTGGAGGCCCCCAGTGCTTCCCCAGGTCCTCAGTCCGGAGAGGTTGGAACAGTTCCGAGGAGAGGGCAAAAAAAAAGAAAAAAAGGAAAGAAAAAAAAAGAAAGAAAAAAAGCAAAAAGCAAAAAGCTTCATCTATTCTACAGCGTCTAACTACGCTAGCACTAAACTAACTAACTGCCCGGGAAAAAAACAACAGAGCTTCTTCAGCCTTGCCGAGTTCCAACTCCCCCGCTTCAAGGTCACTCCGATGAGCAGAGTTTTCCTGGGGAAAAACAAACGGCGCTTGCCCTCCCCCTGCACCCAACAGACGATTGGGGATACAGTCACCCCAGGACATCCGTAAACCCCACCTTGTGTCCCTCCCTGGTCTTCTCCCGATTGGCCCCTTGACCCTAAACTCTGCCCTGATTCTGTCCCTTAAAACCTGCTGTCGATGCCTTTGTTCCTGGTCCTCGCCCCTGCTCTGCATTTGAGTATGTCACAATTTATGTTGCTTTAACAAACAATTTTCTCAGACTGGCATGTGAGGCTTTCTTTGCTCCTTTCTACACTGATCCTGTGGTGACTGCTTAGGACTCTTGGGACCCTGGGGATTGTGTTGCACCCTAGTCAAGTGCCAGACCATCAGGCGCACACCAACACATGCTTCTACTGATACCTTTTCAGGTGCTCTGTTTGCCTCAGACCACACAGGACAAGCAGCAAAGGACACATGCCATCATTTCACTGCTGCCTTTGCCACATTAGGAATTCTGCAACAGATTAAGACCGACAATGGACCCACATACATTTCCCGTAAAGTTGCAAATTTTTCCTCCTTGTGGGATATTACCCACAAGATGGGCATACCCCACTCACCCACCGGGCAGTCCATTATAGAGCAGGCCCATGGCTCCCCCAAACATCGCCTGGTCCAGCAGAAGGGGGGAGCTGGAGACACACCACCTAAAAGACTACAAAAAGCCCTATATGTTTTTAATTTTTTGAACTGTTCAATGATGGACTTAAATCTCCCTATGACTAGGCATTTTGCATCATCCACATTGCATTCCTGCCAGGAAAAACCACCGGTACTGATCCGTGGCCCAGAATCTGGGAAAATTTTTGGCCCTTACCCTTTGATCACTTGGGGGAGGGGCTCTGCTTGTGTCTCTACAGAGAAAAAACCATGCTGGATCCCCGCAAGGAATGTGAAACTTTTCTGGCAACCCCTACCAGCAGCTGAAGGAGGCCAGGATGCTACCACACCCCCAGAAGAGGAGGGAGGGGAGGAGCCGCACGGAAACTGCAGTTTATGCCTAACATATTTTGTCTCACCTGTAAAGGAAACTGTGAACCTTGTGTTTTACGTCAGTGTAAAAAGTGTGGAAACTGGTGGTATCGTACAGCCCTTTTGGCAAAAGCATGATGTGAATCATGCTATGATGTGGAATCACAAATAAGGTATAAGGCCATTTGTTGTAGCGCATTAATTTGGTTTATATTGTGTTTCATTTTTATATTGGATTTGTAATGTTTCCCTGGTTCCCCTTGGAAACTGTATCACGTGGTTTGTCCCTGTTCAGCCGCACCCATCCCCCACACTGGAATATAACCCAACTCTGTTCCACTCCCACTTTATCCCTGATTGGGTAGTGGCTTGTCCCTGCCTCTAGGCCCTTCCCCCCAGGGAAAAAGCCCCGGAATGGGCGGGGCCTCAGTCTCTCTGGCACCGGCATGGATGGGGAAGGAGCTAAAAGAGCTCTGGCTGGCGGGGGCAGGATCCCAGAATAAAGCCGTGATATCTCCCCGGCAAGGGAGCAGGCTCTGTGCCTTTTGCCATCGAGAGTCATCTGGGTCTCTCTAAAGAATCACAACATCTGGCGCCTAAACGTGCGGCTTAAAGCCACAAGGTGCTCCCAGAAAGCTGGAAGAACCACGTGTGGAGCACGTGAGTTCAGAAACATAGCCCACCCACGCAGAGAGACAGACCCGTCAGGCTTGGCGTTCGCTGTGGAGTCTCTGAAACACAGGATTCCACAGGCCAGGGCTGTAGTTTTCTCCTTTGGACTTAAAAAACCCATCAGAGTGCTGCAAAGAAGCCCCACGAACAGCAGGCTGCTCCCAGAGTAGGTGACCACATGTTCGTGGAAAGCCGACCCTGGGAAGCGAGACTGGAAGCTCTTTTTGCACCAAAAAGGTCAGTCTCAGGCAAAAGGAGTGATTGGGAAAGACAGGAAAGAGTCTTCTGAACGCTGGATTTTTGGTAAGTATTATCACTTTGGGATCTAAGGGAAAATCTTTTTCAGAGGCAGTGATCCTCAGGGAAAAGGGTTTTTTCCTTTCAGGGAAGGTTTTTGCTTTCAGAGTAAACCTTCAGGATGCTTTAATAGCAAATTCGGTTTCAGCTGTGTGGGGAGTGGAAAGGGTAACTGTTTCCCCTCCGGGCTTTTTTTTTTTTTTTTTTTCTCTAAAGTGTGTTTTTTTTTAACTTTCAGTTTCCCAGTCCCAGTTAAAGGGGACACAGAAACGTAAAATCTGAGCCAAAAATGGGTGCTAGGCTGTCTGTGTCTCAAAAAAGAGTCTATTACCAAATCTTAAGTGCCTTGGATGATACTTTTGCAGACAGTTCGGGTGCTCAAAAGCCCCATCTTAGTGATCCCAAGGCTGGTCTCAGTTCTGTGGGGGGGTCACAAGATGGAGGGGACTCCTTTGTTCAAAATGGCCAAAGCCATGTGCTCTCGAGCCATGAGGAGCCTCTCTCTTTGTCTGTCCCTACTTCCCACAATCCCTTTCGCAATCCCTTCTTCTCCCCAGACCCCTCCTTCTCTTCAGTGCCGACCCCAGCAGCGCCCTCTCCTCTGACTCCACCCCCTACCCTCAAACCTCCACCCTCCAACTCCACCCCATGTGACTCAAACCTCCAGCCCCTCCCTGCCCCTGGTTCGCATGGTTTCCCTGCCCACAGTCCCAGTTCCCACGCCCCAGAGGGTAAGGGGGGGGGGGAACCGGGAACCCGAAAGCAGGAAGCGATCCCGGCTTTTCTGCCACCCCTTTCACATATCGACAGTCAAAAGGGGGGGGGGGGTGTTGTCCATGGTTATTGAGACCCCTTCCCCCAACAAGTGATTCAGGATTTACGCAAAGCTCAGATCAATTTTGGATATGCAAGTGAATTCTTCTGCAACCTTTCAAAAGCAAGTTTAGCGGGGAATCCTATAGTTCCCATTTGACCTCCGAAGAGATTTGCTTCCAGAACTTTGGCAAAATCCTGAAACAGCTGTTGATAATAATAATTTCCCAATTCTATTGGAACATCTATGTGGTGATGGTGAATGGGTCTCAGCCATCCAGCATGCTCAGGAAATTCCTTTGCTTCCATCAGAACCTTTTGTAGCATTTGTGGAGCAATTAACCAGCTCTATCGAGTTACAGGTTAAGGAGGAAGGAGCCCAGGAACAGGTCCTGGAGGAGATGGCTCTGGCCAATGCAAACGAAAGGGCAGCTATCCTCAGCCTGTCCAGGGAACCAGCTCCAACTTTACATGACGTGCTCCAGGTGTGTGCCAGGAAGGTTCCCTTCATAACAGCTCACCAAAGCCACAGTTCCAGAGTCAAGCCACCACAAAAAGCTGCTGCAGCAGACACTGTGCCTCCTGTGCCTGTGCCACGGCCACCGCCCAAGAGAAGAATGTGTCTCCTGTGCAATCAGGCTGAACATTGGGCATCTCAATGCCCTTTAAAGAGAAAATGACTGGACTTTCAGGACGATGGGGGCGGGGGGTATCGGGGTCCCAAAAGGAATTTTTCAAAAAACTAAAAGCTGAGAGCCAGCTTGCCCAGCGTACTGACATAAATAGGGCAAGTCTGACAAGGGGGGGGGGAAAAAATGGAAAATGTAAATGTTGAATGAACTAATCCTGCTTTAACCAGTTATGCATTTCAGCAAAAGTCACCGGATGTGATAGTAAAGGATCCAGCTACCAGGGAAACAAAAAGTCCTCATGATCTGGTCACCTGGGGTCGTGGGTATGACTATGTGTCCACTCCCCCTGGTTTCAAGTGGGTGCCAGCCGAGTGGGTGAAACCTTTCATCCCTAAAACTGCAAAGCCACCTGCAGAGGCCCCACAAGTGGCCAGTGCTGCCTGGAGGAGGAGAAAGTGCAGAATCCTCTCCTAATTATCCCTTAACAGTGATTTTCTGGACAGTTTGCACTAAAGGTCATTTTTTTCTTCTTCGACTTTAAAGGTACTCAAGGTCCAAACTCTGAACATCTCCCACGGACCGAGCCTTCCTCCCTCTCAATTTAATAAGAAAGACAGATTTTGTAGGGCATTAATTGGGTTTATATTGTGTTTCGTTTTTATATTGGATTTCTAATGTTTCCCCGGTTCCCCTTGGAAACTGTATCACATGGTTTGTCCCTGCTCGGCCACGCCCATCCCCCACACTGGAATGTAACCCAACTCTGTTCCACTCCCACCTTATCCCTGATTGTGTAGTGGCTTGTACCTGCCTCTAGGCCCTTCCCCCTGGGGAAAAAGCCCCGGGATGGGCAGGGCCTCAGTCTCTCTGGCACCGGCAGGGACAGGGAAGGAGCTAAAAGAGCTCTGGCCAGTGGGGGCAGGACCTCAGAATAAAGCCGTGATATCCCCCTGGCGGGGGAGGAGGCTCTGTACCTTTTGCCATTGACGGTCGTCTGGGTCTCTCTAAAGAACCACAATAGCCATTGAATTTTTAATTGTAGGAGGCCACGAGGAAAAGGATAGCCCTTGCCTCCCTGTTCTTAGAAGGAAAGTTTTGAGGGAATCTGAAAATAGCTATATTTGTAAAGTAGAGTGCAAACAAAACAACTTATTGCCTTATATTTGGTCAGTCCCTGAATGAGCTTGGGAAAGGACAAAAAGGGAATGTGCTAAAAGATAAGCTTGGAAACTAAAATCCAAAAAGGGGGTTTTGCCACAACATAGTTAAGAAAAAAACATGGGGTTAAATCAGTTGCTATGCTTATGCTTATTAGCATTGCTTGCTTTTACTAGCACAATCTGGCCTGTTGACCAACCCAAAACAAATGTTTAGATAACTCTGGCTAATGTAACTGTAGTGGTTTCACGTTCGCCAAATTCTGGTTGCCAAATTTAGTGTAGTGGTCTTAGTACTCACTCTTTTTCTGTGAGGGAGAGATTAGGAGAAAAGCCAAGCAAGCTCAAGCTTAAAAATGAACAAATAGTTTTATTAACACACACTAAAAGAATAGAAAAAGTTGGGGAAAAAACTGAAACAAAACAGAATGAAACTCCAAAAACACTCTTCCCTCCCCTTAAAAACTGTTCACTTTCTTACAAAACAACATAAAGAGACAAAACTTGTAATTTTCAGTCAGTTTCACTATCTGACAATAGTCTTTCATCAACTCTTTAGAAGAAGAGTCTCTCTTAGAGTCATGGATCCCACTGACAACCTAAAACAGTTCTCTTGTGGGTTTTTTAACTGTCACAAAAACAGCCGCCCAGGGAAACCTGCTTTCGTGACCCCTCCCAGTAGCAGGTTCCCAAGCTGCTTATGGGTCATGGGTCATAGACTTTTGCATGCTGGGGTGTCACCGTTTAAAGATGAATAACTCCAAAAGCAAAGGATTCTTCATCTCAAGGAACAGAGATATCTTCTCACTTCTTCACTGGCGCAGAGGACTTCACATCTCTATCTCTGTTCAAGCATCTCATGGGGTTAATATTACTTAGTCCATCACAAACACTTGTGCTTAGATCTACACACAAATCTAAACAATCATCTCCTCAAATGTATATCTTTACCATGATTTAAAGGGATAATCTAAATATAAAGTTCATTTCCATGGCTCAATAAGGATGGAATGACAAACTCCTCAACCCCCTGTCCCAACAGTCTTTTCACTCTCGCTCTACTGACTTCATGCTGTTTCTTCTTTATATTCATTCTGTCCCTTTCTTTTCTCTCTCAGGGAAGGTTTAAGCCTTGGAAGCTTCATGTTGCCGGGAAAGGGTTAAATCTACCCAGAATGTTTTTCTCTCTTGCTGCAGCTCATGGTGTTAAGATTTTCAAGGCCATGCTGGTGACTGGGGAGCGGGGGGGAAGAACTCACGCAGAAAGATCAGAGATCAGAGGACCCAGGCAGAATCATAAATGTCTTTTTTGCCCACCCCTCAGTTTAAATCAGGGTGGGCCTCGGCCCAGCCTGGCCCATAGTTGGTACCAGGGGCCTGGCCAGTGGGCCTGCCCGGCCCCCCTTGCTGGCAGCAGATGGAGCCCGGAGGCAGCCAGGGCCACTCCTCTGGCCCCAGGTAAGCCCAGCCCTGGCTGCCTGGCCATATGATGTTACTTTCTCTCTCTGGCCAAAGGGAAAAAGGCTGACCTGCAAGAAATCAGAGGTTTTTATATGGATACTTCCCAAAGTCACAATTGACATTTTTAGTGGTCAAAACAGGCACCCGTATTCCAACTAACCTTCTGATAGGTCCCTGTCCTTTCTAAAGCAATTCCCAGGTCCTGACCAGGAAATACATTCCACATTTCTCCATAACTAGAAACAAAACTGTGCCAACCCATGACAGTAACAAAACAAGATACCCTATGCTTAGCTACTGCATCCCCAGATAATCTGTTTTCAACCTGTCTAGTTGGCTTGCCATTAGATGACTGGCCAATACAAAAAAATACCAAAAGCATTATGCAGAGCTCAAATCCCATTGATACATAGGATCAGTGGACCCTTTACCTTCCTGAAACACCTTTGAAACCCAAAGAATTAGGGCTCCTGGGTTCTGTGAAAATGGATTTTTGTGTTAATTTTAATTACACAGGAAAAAAACAGTCTAAAGCTTGGGATATTTCTCCCTATCACCCCGTGTATAAGAATCAAACCTTTTCGTGCAATTACCCTTCTGGCAGTCATTCTAAATCCAGAAATGTCCCCCCCCGCAGCTTCCATCGGGAATGTTTTTTGTTTGTGGAGATTGGGCCTGGGCTGCAATCCCTTTGCACATAAAAGGAGGTCCCTGTAGTTTGGGATGATTGACTGTGCTAACACCTAATGCATCCACGATTTTACAGCACAAATATCCCCGCAGAATAAAGTGCAGTTTACATGCATTTGATGAATACTGCGATGATGAATTGTCTTTGTGGTCTGAGACCCAGATGAATTGGGCCTCTGCTTTGGCCAGGACTGGCTGCAAAAAAGGCTTTAAGTCAATTAAATATGATAGCTTGCTGGCTGGCAAAACAGACAAATGCCACCAGCTCTGCTTTATCAAACTTAATAGATGTTGACAGTGCAAGACACGCTACTTTGCAAAATAGGGCTGGAATAGATTTTTTGCTTTTAGCACAAGGTCATGGGTGTAAAGACTTTGATGGAATGTGTTGTATGAACCTTTCTGATCACTCGGAATCTATTCATAAAAGCAAACAGCAGCTAAAGGATAGTGTGTTTAAACTAAGAGTAGAATCTGGATCTTGGATAAACAACCTATTTAGTGGATGGGGTTTAGCACCTTGGCTAAAAGATTATTTTAGGATAATAATTGTATTAATCATGATACCTTGCTTGCTTCAATGTGTGCAGAGATTAATTAATAAGGCCATTAAATGAGTGGCTTTGATTGACACAGAAGGGGGAAATATTGGGGCACACAGGACAGAGAGTACCATGGATGAAATTAGCATAGTCAGTTTGATAACCAAGATGCCTTGGCAAGAACAAACAGAGCTTTGAAGGTTGCAAGAAGATTGGATCAACTTCTGCAAACAAGAGATGTTGCAAAATGTCTAAGTTTGTTTATGTGATGATTAACTCAATCATTGTAGCAAAAAATTATTAGCCTTCCTAGAATGGTATATAAGCATATGTAGCTCACAGAAACTTTGGATTCTGATCACCAGTCAATCTTCCCCGTCTCTCTCAATCGCCGATAAAACACAGCACTTGAAATTTAAAAGAAAAGAGGGGGAATTGTAAGAGAGTACATTATGGGACATTAGGAATGGGGATGCGGTCGAGCCTCATCCCTAATGGGGTACAGCTGTGTATGATAGGTGAACAGCAGTGAAGGAAAAGAAGCATGGAATGCTGATGTGTATTGACCAACCACAAGAGTAAAAGGGAACTCAGGAGTTATGCATGTGAGAAAGAAGGTATAAAAAGTTGAACGGGGGGAATAATAAAGTACTGATGCTTGTCAACATTATCGGCGTCAGTCGTGTGTCTTCTCTCAAATGGGGGGGCCGCAATACATGGAGAAAGCAGTGCTGTCATGACAAGCTTCTAACAGCTGCTATGTCCCTGGAGCTCTGGGCCTTGTGGTTTCCTCAACCCTAACATTAAGCATAACCCTAACCACTAACCCTGACCGCATACCTTACCTTAACTCTTAACTTAACCTAAATTTAACCCTAACCCTAAGCGCAAACTTAACCCTACATGGAACAGTAAAGGCTTCATGGGGGTGAGGTAGGAGGCAAGAGGGAAATTTTTGAGGGAGAAGTGTCGGGGCAGCGATGTGTTGGCCTTGGCATGCATTTTGCAGTTAATGTGTCCCTGGAGCTCCGGGCTTTGATGTTTTCAGAAACCTAACCCTAAGCGTAACTCTACCCCTAGGCAGAACAGTAAAAGTTGCATGGGGATAAGGCTTGTGGCAAGGAGAAGAGTGTGGAGGGAGGAATGCTGGGGCAGCGCTGTGATGGTCCTGACATGCCTTTTGCAGCTAATGTGTCCCTGGAGCTCTGGGCTTTGTGGTTTGCTCAACACTAACCCTGTGGCATTTACCCCAACCCTGACCACAACTGCAACCTAATGCAAAACAGGACAAGCCCCATGCGAGTGAGGTTAGAGGAAGGAGAAACATGTAGAGGGAGGAATACTGGGGCAGAGCTTTGGAGGCTCTGACATGGCTTTTGAACTTGTGATTTCCCTGGAGCTCTGGCATTTAATGTTTTCTCAAAGCTAACTGTAAGCATAACTGCACCTCGAGGGGAAGCAATAAAAGCTGCATGTGGGTGAGGCAGGTGGCAGTGAGAAAGGTGTGGAGGGAGAAATACTGGATCAGCACCATGCCGGACATGGCATGCCTTTTGAAGCTGGAGTGTTGGTGGAGCTCCGGGCTTTGCAACGTTCTCAATCCTAACCCTAAGCATAACCCCAAAACCTGCCCAAACCCTAAGCCTTATCCTAAACCTAACCCAAACCACAGCCCTAGCCCTAGGTGTAACAGTACAGGCTGCATGCCGGTGAGGCTGGTGGAATAAAAAACACATGGAAGCAGCAATATTGGGGCAGTGCCATGCTTGCCTTGGCATGTCTTTTGCAGCAGCAGTGTTGCTGAAGCTCTGGGCTTTGTGGTGTTCCCACCTGGACTCTAAGCGTAACCCTAACCCTAGGCGGAGCTGTGAAAGCTGCATGGGGGTGTGGCTGGGTGCAAGGAGAAAAGTGTGCAGGGAGCTCTGTCAGGGCAGTGCCATGCGGGCCTTGGCATGCCTTTTGCAGCTGCTGTGATACTGGAGCTCTGGACTTTGTGGTTTACACAACCCTAACTTTAGCCCTTACCCTTACCCTTACCCTTACCCTTACCCTTACCCTTACCCTTACCCTTACCCTTACCCTTACCCTTACCCTTACCTAACAATTTCTCCAACCCTAACCACAACCCTAACCTTAGGCATAGAAGTAGAAGCCACAGGCGGGTAAGGCTGGTCAAAGGAGAAAGGTGTGGAGGGTGCAATGTTTGGGTAGAGCCCTGTAGGCCTTGACATACCTTTTGCAGCTGTGCTGTCCCTGGAGCTCTGGGCTTTGTGGTTTTCTCAACCCTAACCCCAAGGGTAACCCTGACCAATAACCTTAACCCTGACCCTAACCGTAGCCCTTTCCCTAATCCTAACCACAACCATACCCTTATGTGAAACAGTACAGGCCACATGCAGATGAAGCTGGTTGAAGAAGAAATGTTTGGATGGTAAAATATTGGGGCAACGCCATACTTGCATTGGCTTGCCTTTGGCAACTGATGTGTTGCTGAAGCACTGGGCTTTGTGGTATTCTCGCTCTGACCCAAAGCGCAGACCTAACCCTAGGCAGAGCAGTAATAGACCCGTGGGGGTGAGTCTGAGAGGAAGGACAAATTGTGTTGGGAGCAATAATGGGGCAGTGCCGTGCTGGCCTTGGCATGTCTTTTGCCATGGCTAGGTCCCTGGATCTCTGAGCTGTGTGTTTTTCTCACACCTCACCCTAAGTGTAACTGTAATGCTAGGTGGAGCAGTAAAAATGCCATAGGGGTTAGGCTGGTGGAAAAGCGAAAAGTGTGGAGGGAGCAATATTTGAGCAATGCCATGCCAGCCTTGGCATGCCTTTTGCAGCTGCTGTGATACTGGAGCTCTGGACTTTGTGGTTTACACAACCCTAACTTTAGCCCTTACCCTTACCCTTACCCTTACCCTTACCCTTACCTAACAATTTCTCCAACCCTAACCACAACCCTAACCTTAGGCATAGAAGTAGAAGCCACAGGCGGGTAAGGCTGGTCAAAGGAGAAAGGTGTGGAGGGTGCAATGTTTGGGTAGAGCCCTGTAGGCCTTGACATACCTTTTGCAGCTGTGCTGTCCCTGGAGCTCTGGACTTTGTGGTTTACTCAACCCTAATCCTAACTCTAAACCTTACCCTAACCCTTACCCTAATCCTAACTTTAACCTATGCATAAACCGAGTCCTGCATGGAGCAGTAAAAGCCTCATGTGGGTGAGAATTGTGGAGAATTGTGGAGATAGCTATGTTTGGATAATGCTGTTCTCTCCTTGGTATGCATTTGCAGCTGCTAAATCCGTAGAGCTCTAGGCTTTGCGTTTTCTCAAACCAAATGCTAAGCCTTACCCTAAAACCTGCCCAAATCATAACCTTTATCCAAATTCTGACCGTAACCCTAACCGTTAGCTTAACCTTAATGGCTGTGTGGATGTCTAAACACTGACCCTAAGCAGAACCCAAACACCAGACCTAACCCTCACCTGAACCTGTACTCTAGCCCTAACCACAGGCCTATCCTAAAGGAGTAGGAGTACAAGCCAGATGCATGTGAGGCTGGTGGAAAGAGAAACATGTGGAGGGAGCAATGTTGGGGTGAAGCCCTACTGGTCCTGGCATGCCTGTTGCAGCTGCATTGTCCCTGGAGCTCTGGGCTTTGTGGTTTACTCAAACCTAACCCTGACCCTGATCCTTACCCTCACCCTAATCCTAAACCTAACCACAACTCTAGCCTTAGGTGTAACAGTAAAGGTCACTTGCCAGTGAAGCTGGTGGAAGAAGAAATGTGTGGAGGCAGCAGTGGTGGGGCACCACCATGCTTTACTTTGGACGTCTTGTAGCTGCAGTGTTGCTGAAACTCTGAGCTGTGTGGCATTCTCAACCTGACCCTAAGCAATACCTTAATGCTAGGGGGAGCAGTAAAAACCTCATGGGAGGGAGGCTGGCGGCAAGGAGGAAACTGTGGAGGGTGCAATGTTGGGGCAGGGTCATGCTAGTCCTGGCATGCCTTCTGCAGCTGCAGTGTCCCGAGGGCTCTGGCCTTTGTGGTTTACTCCAACCTAACCCTAACACTTACCCCAACCCCAAGCTAAAACCTAATCTTATGCTGAGCTATGTTGGGGCTGCGCTGTCCTGGCCTTGGCATGCTTTTGTAGCTGCAGTGTCTCTGGTGCTCTTGACGTTGTGGTTTTTCTCAAGGCTAACCCAAGGCGCACACCAAACCCTACACAGAGCAGTAAAAACCGAATGGGGGTGAGGCTGGAAGAAAGGAGAAAAGAATGGAGGGAGCAATGTTGGGGCAGCCCTACGCTGGCCTTGGCATATCTTTTGCCACTACAGTATCCGTTGAGCTCTGTGCTTTGTGGTTTTCTCAACCCTAAACCTAGGTGTAACCCAATCATACCACTAACCCCAACTGTATCCCTTACCTTAACTCTTAACCTAACCTAACTTAAACCCTAACCCTAGGCATAAACCTAACTCAATGTTGAGTAAAAAAAGCCACGTCGGGGGGATGCTTTTGGAAAGGAGAAAAGTGAGGAGGGAGCAATGCCGGCGATTGAAGAGACGGGTTCTCCATGGTTTGCATGCATGAAGCCAATTTATTGATCCCAGAGCTTAGTATTTATACCTTTTCAGCTATAGCTAAAAAAACCCTACTTGCTTAAGCAATAACAACCATAACAACCATATCTATGTTTCTTAGTAACATTGCTTAACTGTAGGCTACCACAGACCCGCATAGGCACATACGGTTTTGCATGGTTTTTCATAAACAAAACATACCAGGCACACCCAAGCACACAGTTATCTCTTGGTTCCTTCTTTAGGATTCTGTTTTTCCTGCCAGGGCTTATGGCCTACCAAAGTTAGCACGTCTATTTCTGTAATGAGTTGAGAAGTGCTCTGAGTCCTGCTCACCAGCTGGATTCCCATAGAGCAATGTTGTGGCAGTGCCGGGCTGGCTTTCACATGCCTTTTTCAGTGCCAGCGTCCCTGCAGCTCTGGGCTTTTAGGCTTTCATAAACATAGCCCTAAGGGTAACCCTAACACTAGGAGGAGCAGTAAAAGTCACATGGGTGTGCTGCTTGTGGCAAAGAGAATAGTGTGCAGGGTGCCATGTTGGGGCAGCGCCATGCTGGCCTTGGCTTGCCCAATGCAGCTGCAGTGTCCATGGAGTTTTGAGCTTTCTGTGGAAAAAACTGTGGACGGAGCAATGCTGGGGCAGTGCCATACTGGCCTTGACATGCCTTTTGCAGGTGCAGTGTTCTGGAGCTCTAGGTTTTGAGGTTTTCACAAACCTTACCGTAAGGGTACCCCTAACCTAGGCAGAGCAGTACAAGTCCCATGGGTGTGAGGCTTGTGTCAAGGAGAAAAGTACAGAGGGAGCAATGTGTGGGCAGCGCCGTGCTGGAAGCTGCATGCCCTTTGCAGCTGAAGTGTCCCTAAAGCTCTGGGCTTTCCCTTACTCCAATCCTAATCTTAACCTTAACTTTAGGCAGAGCAGTAAAGGCTGCATGGGTGAAAGACTGGTGGCACAGAGAAAACTGTGCAGAGGGCAGTGTTGAGGCAGCACTGTGCTGGCCTCAGCATGCCTTTTGCATCTCCTTTGTCCCTGGAGCTCTGAACTTTGTGGTTTTCTCAATGCTAACACTAAGCGTAACCGTTATCCTAGGGCAAGCAGTAAAAGCTGCATGGGAGTGAGGGTAATGGTAAGGAGAAAAGCATTGAGCGAGTAATTTTGGGGCAGTGCCATGCTGGCCTTGGCATGCCTTTTCAGTTGCTATGGCCCTGGAGGTCTGGACTTTGCAGTTTTCTCAATGCCAACCCTAAGCATAATCCTAACGCTAGGAGGGGCAGTAACAGCTGCATGGGGGAAAAGCTGGTAGCAAGGAGAAAAGTGTTGAGGGAACAATATTTGGGGAATGCTGTGCAGGCCTTGGCATGTCTTTTGCAGCTGCAGTGTCCCTGGAGCTCTGGGCTTTGTGGTTTTCTTAACCCTAAACCTAAGCATAACCCTGACCATACCACTAACCCTAACCCTATCCCTTTCCTTAACACTTAACCTAACCTAACTACAACCCTCACACTAAGCGTAAACCGATCCCTACTTGGAGGAGTAAAAGCCACACAGGGGTGAGGCCGGAAGCAAGGAAGAAAATTTTGGAGGGAGCAGTGTTGGGGCAGTGCCATGCTGGCTGTGGCATACCTTTTGCAGCTGTAGAGTCTGTGGAGCTCTGGGCTTTCTGGTTTTCAGAAACCAAACCCTAAGCCTAACCTAACCCTAGGTGGAGTAGTAAAAGTAGCATGAGAGTGAGGCTTGTGGCAAGGAAAACAGTGTGGAGGGAGGAATTCGGGGGCAGAGCCATGCCCTTTTTCTGCTGCAGTGTCCCTGGAGCTCTGGGCTTTGTGGTTTTCCCAGTGCTAACCCTAAGTGTACCCCTAACCCTAGGGGAACACTAAAAGCCGCATAGGGCTGAGGTTGGTGGCAAGGAGAAAAGAGTGCAGAGAGCAATGATGGGGTAGTGCTGTGCTAGTCCTGACATGCCTTTTGCAGCTGCAGTGTCCCTGGAGCTCTGGGATTTGTTGTTTACTCAACCCTAAGCCTAACTCTAATCCTTCCTCCAACCCTAACCTTAACCCTAACATTAGGCATAGCAGTACAAGCAGTATGTGGGTGAGGCTGGTTGAAGGAGAACCATGTGGAGGGTGTGGAAGATCAGACAGTTACAGAAGCTGAGCTAAGTAGTGCCGCAGACCTCCTGGCCCTGGTACAGTAGAAGCCTTTAGAGAGATAAACTCAAGGTAAGAACAAAAGTGAAGACATGTCTGGTCACTCTCACTGCTCTGATGAGAGAAGATGTTACAAGGGTGTTGCTGGTGCAAAAGAATGTAACTGGGTCTTGATAACTGAAAAGATTGTGCTACTAAGGGAGCAGGGGCAAAGGGGTCCGAGTGGAAAATTTTGTATGGAACTTAGAGAACTATAAATACGGGTGATTAATGTAATAAACTGGCTTTGCTTGCCTAGCATAGTCCGTGTCCTCTCAACCCCTGCAAATGGTTTTCCCATGTGAGGAACAGCAATTCACCAAGCTGGCTTACGGCAGGGAGCCCCATGGAACTGAAGTACTGCTGAAAGGAAGCAGGAGCTGGCCATCAACAATCCCTTTAGGTTTTGAAGGTGAGCTATGGGGAACATAGTTGCGTTGTGTGGCAACAGTCATTGTGTCTAGGGAGGTTACAAACCACCGGCAAGGAAACAGATAAGTTTTTTTTGTTAAGCTCGAGAATCCATTTATTCCCCCCTCCCCAGGCAGGGGAGGGGGTGAAGGCAAAGGGAGCGCACAGGGGCAGGGTCGTGAGGTTATATAGGGTGTTGTAGGGGGGGGGGGGGGGGTTGCAAAGGAGGAGTTAACAAAGGTAAGATGATCTTAAAATGGGAGCACTCACAGAACATGGGCAGTAATATGTCCTCAGAAGAAAATTATGTTTTCAAACTTATGTCTAAACTTTTAGAGACGCATGTCAAATCGGTTGCTTCTCACTCTCCTAAGCTGATTTTACACTGGGCAGAATCACATGTTAAAGGGTTAAAAGCCAGCACTGCTTTCACAGCAGAAGTATGGGACGAAGTTGGGGTGACGCTCTGGGATCATGCGATAAGAGGTGATAAAATCACGGTTGGTTTCTTACCCCTGTGGCGAGCTATTTTAGAAACTCTTAAAGCCCAGAAGAGTGCCTAGAAAGAATCATCTCTGGCTGCTCCCGCAGCAACAGGCAAGAACTCTGCAGAGTAGTTTTTAACATCCTCCATGCCCTTGTGTTCTGCGAAAGTACAAGTTTCTAATATGCCAATACGGGCCCCTGAAATCCAATTTACTGCTTCAGATGGGATTCGGAATTTGAGGACGATCCTTTTGATCCTGGACCTGTTGACATGGACAATGAGCGTGATTTATATCCCCCTAATCGGCATAACAGTTGGCGGCAGCTCTGCAGCAGGCATTAGAAGCAGGCCACTTAGAAATTGCACAAGCAATTATTGCACTGGTTATATACCATGGGCAGAGACCCCCTTTGTGGGAAGGTTTGTCTTTCTCAGTCATCAAAGAATTACAGCGCACCGTAATGGAATACGGTATTAATTCTCCATATTTTACTAATATGCTCTCTACTGTTCTCAATTCCTATACTATGACTCCTTATGATTTAAAGGCGCTTTCCCAGCTGCTGCTTTCGTTAATGCAATACACACTGTGGGAAGCAGAATGGAAAAAGCTTTTAGAAGCAAAGCTTTTAACCTATGTGGGAAATGCAAATCAGCAACTTGCTGCCTTAACAATTGAACAGTCCCTGGGAACAGGTCAGCATTCTCAGCCAGACACTCAGGCAAGGGGGATCACACAAGAAGCCCTGGACAATATCAGAGATGACATGTACTGTGCTTTTATGAAAGTCCCCGATGCCGGTAAACCGCAAAAGGCTTTCACATTCATAACTCAAGGGTCAAAAGAGCCTAATATGCAATTTATTGATTGCCTTTGAGAGGCGTTAGACAAACAAATTGCTCATCAAGAAGCTAGTGATATTATTCTTTTAAAGTTAGCAACAGAGAATGATAACAGTGACTGTCAAAAGGTTCTTAGGCCACTTAAAAATCCCACAATTGCAGAAATGGTTGAAGCTTGTAATCATATCAGAAGTATGGAACACAAGTTTGAAACTATGGCTACTGCTTTTGCTGCACTTAAGGTGACCCCTGGTCCTGGGGGACAGACTTGTTTTGACTGTGGAAAACCAGGCCACCTTAAAAAAGACTGCCATGCCTCAAAAGGAGTAAAGCAAAAAAAAAAAAAAAAAAAAAAAAAAAGCTTGGACTTTGTCCAAGATGCTGCAAAGTACAACAGTACACTAACCAGTTGCACTCTAAATAGGATATTGATGGCAAACCGATCTTGGGAAACTTGAATCAGAGCACAGGAGGGCAATGTGCTCAGACACAAATTCTTCAGTCAAACTCTGCATCAGGAGTTCTGCTGCCTTACAGCCAACCACCAGTGGAAGCACTGGGGTGGACCTGGCAGCCACCTGGGCAGTAACTATTTTAGATTCCTCTGTCCCTCTGATCCCCATGGGAGTTAATGGACCTTTAGGGCAGGGATGGAGTGCGTTGCTTTTGGGGCATTCTTCAACTACTTTAGTGGATTGTTTGTGCTCCCAGGAGTAATAGATGCAGACTTTTCAGGAGAAATTAAAATCATGACCTGGACTCCCTTCCCCCCATGTACTATATCCCAAGGTTCTAAAATTGCTCAATTAGTCTTTTTTACAATGCCACTGTCTACTAACACAGTGCAAAAATGGAGAGAGGAGGAGGGTTTTGGGTCCACAGGAGCACCTCAAATTTTCTGGACTTTGCAGTTAACTGTCCAATGCTCCACTTCTAAATGCAAGCTGTCATGGCAAGGACAGCATGTCCCACTCACTGGCATTGATACAGGAGCTGACGTCACAGTCATTTCACAAGCCAAGTGGCTCCCTAGATGGCCACTTACTGCAGTCCCCCAAGCACTTACTGGGACTGGGGGGAGCAGTACCAGCTTTCAAAGCAAGGATTTTATCCAAATCATAGGTCCTGAAGGGCAGACTGCTACTATTAAGCCTTTTGTTTTAACAATTCCCATGGTATTATGGGGCCGTGACATGGTCTCACAGATGGAAGTCAGAATCGGGTTGGATTTTTCATAGAGGTCCCTGATTTGTGCAGTACCCTGAAACTGATCTGGAACACAAATGAACCGATATGGGTAGATCAGTTCCCCCTACAGATTGAGAAACTGTGTGCTTTACAAAAACTGGTTGATGAACAACTGAAAGCGGGACGTATTGTCCCCTCCACAAGCCTGTGGAATTCTCCCGAATTTGTCACCCAGAAAAGAAGTGGTAAGTGATGTTTGCTTTATGATCTCAGAAAAATAAATGCAGTCATGGAAGATATCAGAGCCCTGCAGCCAGGACTTCCATCACCTACCATGATTCCTAGAAATTGGCACTTAACAATTATTGATTTGAAAGATTCTTTTTTTTCAATTCCTCTGCACCCAGAGGATGCACCAAATTTTCTTTTTCAGTGCCCAGTTTAAATATGCAAGAACCTTTGCCAAGATTCCACTGGGTAGTTTTACCCCAGGGGATGAAAAACAGTCCCACAATTTGCCAGTGGTTTGTGGCACGAGCCTTTAGCCCAGTTTGACAGGCAAAGCTGCATGTGCTGCTATACCACTCTATGGATGATATTCTCATTGCAGCTGAAAAACAAGATGACATGAAGGAAACCTTAGCCCTTACCCCAGAAGCTGTAAAATGTGCAGGATTGCAAATAGCTCAGGACAAGATTAGACAAATGCCTCCATGGCAGTATTTAGGTTGGTGTATTAGATCCCAAGCTGTATAGCAACAGGAGTTGAAAATTCAAAACAAAATTTCTACATTACATGAAGTACAAAAGCTGCTAAACACCATTAATTGGGTGACACACTTACTGGGAATTACAAATTAAGATTTAGTTCCTCTTTTTGCATTGTTAAAAGGGGAGTCACACTTGTCTTCCCCAAGACACTTAAATCATGAAGCACAACTGGCCTTGCAAAAGGTGGCAGATGCTATTGCCCACAGGCAAGCCTCATGATAAGCACCTAGTCTTCCATTTTTTCTAATCCTTTTAAATCCTTCATGACAACCACATGCCTTACTGTTCCAATGGGATCCTAATACAGCCGACCCTTTACCTACCATTGAACTGATTTTTTTGCCTCATCAAATGACAAAGACAATTGTTACTCAACGTGAAATGTTTGCACAGCTCATTATTAAGGCATGACAGCGATCACAAACGTTGACAGGCTGTGATTTTGAACAAATTTGTATAGCTATAACTACAGTCTACCTGCAATGGCTTTGGCAAATGTCAGGACCTTTTGAGATTGCATTAGCCGATTTTTCAGATCAGATTGTTCTTCATTCACGACCTCATAAGTTGTTAGCTACTAATTTTAATATTGTGTTGAAACCCAAGTGCAGTGAAACTCCTTTTCAAGCTCGCACAGTATTTACTGATGGTTCTGGACTATCCCATAAATCTGTGTTACTTTGGAGGGATAATGATACTGGTACATTGTCACTGTTGAGTCCAGAGACAGGGACGCCACATTAACACTTGTCATGGGTTAGTACAGTTCGGTTTTTTAGTTATAGAAAAATGTAAAATAATTCTCTAGGTTAGGACCTGGGAATTGCTTTAGAAGAGACAGGGACTTATCAGAGAGTTAGAATATTGACATCTATTCTGACCACTGAAATTGTTAGCTGCGACTTTGGGAAGTACTATATAAAACCCCATGAATTTCCTGTAGGTAAGTCCTTTTTCTTCTTTCTTTAGCTAGAGAAAGACAGGTAACATCAAGCTGGGCCTGCTGCTCCCCCCTTTTGAGGGGGGAGCTGGCCTGAGGCCTGGCCGGATTCCATCGGCTCCCGGGTAAAGGGGGAGAAGGAGAGGTTGCTGTTTTATAAAAGGTACTTTCTTCAGACTTCCCTAGAGCAGGGAGAGATCTCTGCTGGGCCCTAATAAGAGCTATAAGCATCATTTCAGCCAAAGCCACCCCGATTTACATTGAGGGGTGGCTAAGAAGGCATTTATGATCCTGCCTGTTTCTTTTGTAATTCTGGACTGCCTGAGTGCTCCAATCTCTAATGTTTCTGCGTGAATTCTTCCTCTCTCATCAGCTCAGCCTTGAACATCTAACACTACAAGCTACAGAGAGAGAGACAAAGACTCCGAGCAAATTTAACTCTTTCCTAGCAACATAAAGCTTCCAGAGCTCAGCCCTTCTCTGAGAAAGTAGGAAAAGACAGAGTAAACATAAAAAACAACGAAATGAAGTCAGTAAAGCAAGAGTAAAAAAACTGTTAAAACAGAGGGTTAAAGAGTTAGTTGTTCTATTCTTACTTGAGCCATGGAAATTAACTCTATATTTAAGTCATTCCTGTAAATCATGAAAAAGATATGCATTTAAGGAAATGATTGCTTTAATTTGTGTGTAAATTTAAGCAAAAGTGTTTGTAATAAACTAAGTAATATCCTATAAGATGCTTAAACAGGTATAAAGATAAGAAGCCCCCTGTGCCAGTGAAGAAGTGAGAAGATATCTCTGTACCTTGAAGCGAGGAATCCTTTGCTTTGGAGTTATTCATCTTTAAAAAGTGACACCCCAGTATGCAAAAGTCTAAGACCCATGACCCATAAGCAGCTTGGGAAACTGCTCCTGGGAGGGTCACAAAGGCTGGTTTCTCCAGGCAGTTGTTTTTGTGACATTTTAAAACCCACAAGAGAACTGTTCTAAGTTGTCAGTAGGATCCATAACTCAAAAAGGTACTCTTCCCCTAATGAATTGATAAAAGACTATTGTCAAATAGTAAAACTGACTGAAAATTACAAGTTTTGTCTCTTTATATTGTTTTGTAAGAAAGTAAACAGTTTGTAAGGGGAGGGAAAAGTGTTTTTGAAGTTTCATTCCATTTTAGTTTTTTTCCAACTTTCTGTTTTTCTATTCTTTTAGTGTATGTTAATAAACTATTTGTTAATTTTAAAGTTGAGCCTGCTTTGTTTTTCTCCTAGTCTCTCTCTCACAAAAAGAGCAAGTACCAAAAGCAAAATTTAGTAAACGTGAAACCACTACAACCCTCTGAGATCACGCAGCAAAAGCAACGTTTATTGTTTGGCAGCTCCATTTATAGGGCTTTCAAATTTCCCGCACTTGTAGACATGATTGGTTAAGGGTCCTAACTCCACCTAGCTCACTGGCCAATGATATGGGTGTATCCGTGCTTCAAAGGGGTTGGCTGAGGTCCTTTGTCTGGGTTTGAATCCGACCTATTGTTATTGTGTCCAAGGACTTGTTTCCTTTGAGCTAGGCTGGTCAAGCTGGTATCTGTTAAGCCAAATCATCTGTGTAGATATAGTTCAGCTATATCGGTCACAGTAAATGGGCTTCTGATGTAACTGTAGTTTCTGGAACCCCACAAATTGTGGAATTAGCAGCAGTGTTTGTGCTTTCCAAAAATGGTTCTACACCTTTTAATTTAATAACAGATTCTACTTATGTTGCAGGTATTGTTGAAAGAGCTAAAGCTGCTGTTTTAAGAGAAGTTTCTAATGCCAATCTTTTCCAGTGGTTACAACAATTCATTTTCCTTTTCGATGCTAGAGAATGTCCTTATTTTGTTATGCACGTTCACTCTCACACAATGTCACCTGGCTTTATAGCAGAAGGAAACCAACAGGCGGATTTACCTACTTTACCTGTCCAGGTACTCCTTGATTGTTTTGCACAGACCAAACTTAGCCATTCCTTTTTCCATCAAAATGTTGCAGTTCTTTGTCATACATTGCTTTAAAGCACCAACAAGTTGTTGGGGGTTAGGTTTGGTTTTGGGTTTTTTTCTTTCCCTATAGAAGTTTTCCCTCCCATAAGTTGCTAAGAGACTAAATACTGATGCTTAGAGGGTGCTTGACCCACACAAAAGAAGTGGCGAGGGTGGGGGAAGATCACTTAACTTTGGGGGAGGAAAAGGCTCAGGGGCTCCGGGAGCTGAGTGTGCTCTCCTCCTGCACTCAGCATCGGTCGAGCGACTGCTAGCTGGGTGAGGAGTCCACTGTTAACGGAGGGTCCGGTCCTGGGAATTCTATCACCATCCATCATCTGCTGGAGCGCCCAGGAATTCAGAGCTCCTCGCCTGTCCTGCTGGAACTGGGTCAGCCCCGTCCAGCTGTTGTGGCTTCTTCAGCACTGCTCACTTTGCCTGCCGGGATACACACCCCCCCCTCCCCCGCCTGCTGGGGACAACCCACCTTTTCCAGCCATCAGCCCCAGAGAGTCCCACCGTTTCGGCTTGGTGCTCTCAGGGGTCCCAAGAGATCAGACTGCCCCAGGCTTGTGAAACAAAGCCCCTCGAGGTTCTTGGTTCTGTTTATTATTATTATTATTATTGCTGTAGTTCTTGTTTGTTTGTTCTGTTATATTTACTAGTAAAGAACTGTTATTCCTTTCCCCATAGCTCTGACTGAAAAGCCTTTTTAATCTTCTAAATTATAATAACTTGGAGGGAAGGGATTGGAATTCCCCATTCCTAGAGAGGCCCTGCCTCTCCCTAGCAGATACCTGTCTTTCAAACCAAGACACAAGTGCACCAATGTATCTGCATAACTTGGAAGACAAAGTGCTCCAGCCAAACTACCACCTGTAGGTATTCGTTATTATTATCAGCACTTTTGGAATGTATCAGGCTACAGCGACACAAACTGTTCTAAAAATAAGAAGAGGCTGAGAAACTGAATACCAAGACAACAAGAATGAGGTAAAGGAGGCCCACAGAGTGATAACCTGGGACCGATCATGTTTCCTGGAGGATGTGTGCTGGATGCGTGGACAAGACAGAAGAACCAATGAAGAAATGTGTGAAAGCATGAACAGCAGCCTTAGAATCTATAACTGTAGCTTAATGTAAACAATAAAGGGCTTCTGCTGAAATCATATTGGTTTTGTTGTTCAGAGGTCCTGAGCTCCCGCAAACAAGCAAAGGACATTATTGCTGCTTGCCCTCATTGTCAACATCATAATTTTGTGACAGGCTCACCGGGAATTAAACTGCATGGCTTACAAAGCATCCAAATATGGCAAACTGATGTCACCCACTATCCTGAATTTGGTCATCTCAAATATGTACACTCATCCATTGACACCTTTTCAGGTGCATTATTTGCATCATGCCACACAGGTGGAACTGCTAAAGATGATTGCTGACATTTTTTGGCTGCTTTTGCAACTTTAGGGATTCCACAACAGATTAAAACAGATAACGGTCCTGCTTACACTTCCCAATGACTTTCCTCTTTTTTCACCCTATGGAGAATCTCTCATATCACTGGCATCCATCATTCCCCCACAGGTCAAGCAATAATTGAATGTGCTCATTCAACTCTTAAGCATATTTTAGCTCAACAGAGAGGGGGAATGTAGGGATGTACTCCAATGGAATGGCTACACAAAGCACTGTATGTTTTCAATTTTTAAAATTGCAAAGTTCCCTCTATAATAAAACACATTTCTACTTCTAAAGAAGCATCATTGGACATAGGGAAAAAAGCACGAATTTTCATAAAAGCCCCAGAAAGTGAAAAAATCATAGGCCCATTTCCCTTTATTACATGGGTATCCTAGGGTGACTGGTGATGCTTGTATCCCCAATTCTGTTCTGCTTGTATTGGATATTGTGTTCTGTATCTTTAAGACTGGTTCTGAGAGAGAAGGGGGGGAAAGAAACTGTACTCCTCCTTCACATTCTGCTCCTGACTGTGCTTGTCTGAAGCACGGACAGACAGCGGGACAGAGATCTCCTGTGCTTTTAGTTAGTTTTAGCTAGCTGAGGCAGAGAAGCTCCCTGGTCTGGTTTGTTTTGTTTTTGTTTTTTTTCCCTTTTTCTTGGGACTGTTTAAACCTGTCCTGGACTGAAAAACCCAGAGAGACACCAGGATCTCACGCCGCCGTCCACCAGGGCCTGGACCTCGGCATTTTTCCAGCGCTGGAGGGAGTGGTAAGAGACTGAGCGAGCCAAGCTACACCCAAAAGGACTTTCTGAGTTTGCCATCTCACCTCAGAGCGACAAGAGGTTTTATTGTCTGATATTATTCAGGTTTTGTGCTTGTGGGCACTTTGTTTGTTAAATAAATAGTTTTTTCCACTTTTCTCTAAGGCGATTTTCCCAGACTTTTTGGGAAGGGGCCATTTGGGTTTGCTTCCCAGAGGACCCTATTCAGAGGTTTCCTCCCAAATTTGCCCTAAACCAGGACAGCTGGGTTCCAGCCAAGAACATCAGACCCTTCATTGAACAGCCAGCTGATACAGAAAAGGGTTAAAAGATAAATCTTCCTCTTCTCGAAGAACCAGTTGTTCATATGTCCAAGAGGTGGTTGCAAGTCTGTTAACTTCGTTTCCCTTCTTGGCCTGTCACACAGCAAGTCATCCAGAGTGGACTCTGTGTGCATGTCAAGTTGTGAGTGCCTTTGGTATTGTGCGTCTCATAAAAGAAGAACTGTCTGCCAGCATTGTGACCCTTTAAGGAGCAGTCAGAATAATATATAAATTAAACAGCTGGTGTGTGGGCATTGATATGGTCTGCCCAACCATCAAGAATCATCAAGCAAGTAGTGGCTTGCCACTGTTAATAAGTTTTGTAGTATTAGTTTTAGCTCTTCCTGTAGTAGTGATGGGGAGTCCTCTGTCGCGCTTGCCTCAAAGTATATTCGGCTTATGGTAGCAAAGGCTTTTTTAGTATTATTTTTTCCTCCTGTTATTTTTACTTGGCCTGTTAATCAGCCAAAAACAAATGTATGGGTAACTGCAGCCAATTTAACAGGACAAGACACTTTATGCTTGGCTACAGCCTCTCCTGAAAACCCATTTTCTACTTGTCTTGTTGGTTAACCTTTAGATACATGGCCACATCCCCCTTCAACTCATGTTCTTAACTTTAAAAATCATGCTGATGCTTGGGATCAATGGTCCTACATCCCCTCACACAACCCTTGAGCCCCAAGAGTTAGAACTTTTGGGATCTGTAACAATGGACTTTTGTATTTAGTTATCTGGGGCCAACCAATCTAAAGAATGGGATGTTTCTTCAAGCCAACCCATATTCAGAAATGAAAGTGCCTGGTGTAATTACTCTTTCACCAACGTCTCTCGCTCTACTAATGCTCCATTATCATTACCAGCAGGAGTGTTTTTTATTTGTAGAGACAGAGCTTGGGCTGCTATTCCATCACATATTAAGGGAGGCCCCTGCAGTCTAGGGCAACTCTCGCTGTTAACACCCAGCACATCCATGATTTCACAACATAGATTCCTGCAGAGAGGGAAATGCAGTATTCATGAGTTTACCCCTGACTGCAATGATGACCTCGACTTTTGGTCACTACCGGCGTT
>JAKJHU010001531.1:0-71343 GCA_022316685.1 Progne subis subis | reverse complement strand
ATTACTCCAAATCCAATCCTTAAACGCGGGAAGAAATGTAAATTCAGAGACAGGAGAGCAATCTGAAGAAACAAAATGTGAAAATAAAAAACCAAAAATTTTCAAAACCATGTGAAAACAATGATAGTGAATGGGATGACAAGAAGTGCAGGGAAATGGAGCAAAGATTTCCCGTTTAATCCTCACTGAAATAGCAAGATTTCATTCCCTTTCCTGAAAGGAATGCTTTTCTTTTCAGAAAAAGGGATTAAATCTTGAAATCAGAAAACCAAGTCTAACAAGTGCTCTGGAAAGGAGATATGATCAAAAAGAGCGGAATGGAAAAAAATGCAGAAATTATGGAAATGGAGGGATCACAGCCAAGAGGACTGAGATGAAATGAGGGCCAGTGAAAAAGACCATAACTTGCTCAAATTACTCCAAATCCAATCCTTAAACGCGGGAAGAAATGTAAATTCAGAGACAGGAGAGCAATCTGAAGAAACAAAATGTGAAAAAAAAAAAGCCAAAAATTTTCAAAACCATGTGAAAACAATGATAGTGAATGGGATGACAAGAAGTGCAGGGAAATGGAGCAAAGCTTGCCAGTTTAATCCTCACTGGAAATTAGCAAGATTTCATTCCCTTTCCATGAAAGGAAGGCTTTTCTTTTCAGGAAAGGGGATTAAATCTTGAAATCAGAAAACCAAGTCTAACAAGTGCTCTGGAAAGGAGATATGATCAAAAAGAGCGGAATGGAAAAAAATGCAGAAATTATGGAAATGGAGGGATCACAGCCAAGAGGACTGAGATGAAATGAGGGCCAGTGAAAAAGACCATAACTTGCTCAAATTACTCCAAATCCAATCCTTAAACGCGGGAAGAAATGTAAATTCAGAGACAGGAGAGCAATCTGAAGAAACAAAATGTGAAAAAAAAAAACCAAAAATTTTCAAAACCATGTGAAAACAATGATAGTGAATGGGATGACAAGAAGTGCAGGGAAATGGAGCAAAGCTTGCCAGTTTAATCCTCACTGAAATAGCAAGATTTCATTCCCTTTCCATAAAGGAAGGCTTTTCTTTTCAGGAAAGGGAATTAAATCTTGAAATCAGAAAACCAAGTCTAACAAGTGCTCTGGAAAGGAGATATGATCAAAAAGAGCGGAATGGAAAAAAATGCAGAAATTATGGAAATGGAGGGATCACAGCCAAGAGGACTGAGATGAAATGAGGGCCAGTGAAAAAGACCATAACTTGCTCAAATTACTCCAAATCCAATCCTTAAACGCGGGAAGAAATGTAAATTCAGAGACAGGAGAGCAATCTGAAGAAACAAAATGTGAAAAAAAAAAAACCAAAAATTTTCAAAACCATGTGAAAACAATGATAGTGAATGGGATGACAAGAAGTGCAGGGAAATGGAGCAAAGCTTGCCAGTTTAATCCTCACTGGAATTGCAAGATTTCATTCCCTTTCCATGAAAGGAAGGCTTTTCTTTTCAGGAAAGGGGAATTAAATCTTGAAATCAGAAAACCAAGTCTAACAAGTGCTCTGGAAAGGAGATATGATCAAAAAGAGCGGAATGGAAAAAAATGCAGAAATTATGGAAATGGAGGGATCACAGCCAAGAGGACTGAGATGAAATGAGGGCCAGTGAAAAAGACCATAACTTGCTCAAATTACTCCAAATCCAATCCTTAAACGCGGGAAGAAATGTAAATTCAGAGACAGGAGAGCAATCTGAAGAAACAAAATGTAAATAAAAAACCCAAAAATTTTCAAAACCATGTGAAAACAATGATAGTGAATGGGATGACAAGAAGTGCAGGGAAATGGAGCAAAGCTTGCCAGTTTAATCCTCACTGGAAATTAGCAAGATTTCATTCCCTTTCCATGAAAGGAAGGCTTTTCTTTTCAGGAAAGGGAATTAAATCTTGAAATCAGAAAACCAAGTCTAACAAGTGCTCTGGAAAGGAGATATGATCAAAAAGAGCGGAATGGAAAAAAATGCAGAAATTATGGAAATGGAGGGATCACAGCCAAGAGGACTGAGATGAAATGAGGGCCAGTGAAAAAGACCATAACTTGCTCAAATTACTCCAAATCCAATCCTTAAACGCGGGAAGAAATGTAAATTCAGACACAGGAGAGCAATCTGAAGAAAGAAAATGTAAAAAAAAAAAAACCCCGAAACTTTGCAAAACCATGTGAAAACCATGGTAGTGAATGGGATGACAAGAAGTGCAGGGAAATGTAGCAAAGCTTGCCTGTTTAATCCTCACTGGAACTGCAAGATTTCATTCCCTTTCCAGAAAGGAAGGCTTTTCTTTTCAGGAAAGGGGATTAAATCTTGAAATCAGAAAACCAAGTCTAACAAGTGCTCGGGAAATGAGATATGATCAAAAAGAGCGGAATGGAAAAAAATGCAGAAATTATGGAAATGGAGGGATCACAGCCAAGAGGACTGAGATGAAATGAGGGCCAGTGAAAAAGACCATAACTTGCTCAAATTACTCCAAATCCAATCCTTAAACACGGGAAGAAATGTAAATTCAGAGACAGGAGAGCAATCTGAAGAAACAAAATGTGAAAAAAAAAAAACGCAAAACTTTTCAAAACCATGTGAAAACCATGAGTAGTGAATGGGATGACAAGAAGTGCAGGGAAATGGAGCAAAGCTTGCCAGTTTAATCCTCATTGGAATTAGCAAGATTTCATTCCCTTTCCATGAAAGGAAGGCTTTTCTTTTCAGGAAAGGGGATTAAATCTTGAAATCAGAAAACCAAGTCTAACAAGTGCTCGGGAAATGAGATATGATCAAAAAGAGCGGAATGGAAAAAAATGCAGAAATTATGGAAATGGAGGGATCACAGCCAAGAGGACTGAGATGAAATGAGGGCCAGTGAAAAAGACCATAACTTGCTCAAATTACTCCAAATCCAATCCTTAAACGCGGGAAGAAATGTAAATTCAGAGACAGGAGAGCAATCTGAAGAAACAAAATGTGAAAAAAAAAACCAAAAATTTTCAAAACCATGTGAAAACAATGATAGTGAATGGGATGACAAGAAGTGCAGGGAAATGGAGCAAAGATTTCCCAGTTTAATCCTCACTGAAATAGCAAGATTTCATTCCCTTTCCTGAAAGGAATGCTTTTCTTTTCAGGAAAAGGGGATTAAATCTTGAAATCAGAAAACCAAGTCTAACAAGTGCTCGGGAAATGAGATATGATCAAAAAGAGCGGAATGGAAAAAAATGCAGAAATTATGGAAATGGAGGGATCACAGCCAAGAGGACTGAGATGAAATGAGGGCCAGTGAAAAAGACCATAACTTGCTCAAATTACTCCAAATCCAATCCTTAAACGCGGGAAGAAATGTAAATTCAGAGACAGGAGAGCAATCTGAAGAAACAAAATGTGAAAAAAAAAAACCAAAAATTTTCAAAACCATGTGAAAACAATGATAGTGAATGGGATGACAAGAAGTGCAGGGAAATGGAGCAAAGCTTGCCAGTTTAATCCTCACTGAAATAGCAAGATTTCATTCCCTTTCCTGAAAGGAAGGCTTTTCTTTTCAGGAAAGGGATTAAATCTTGAAATCAGAAAACCAAGTCTAACAAGTGCTCTGGAAAGGAGATATGATCAAAAAGAGCGGAATGGAAAAAAATGCAGAAATTATGGAAATGGAGGGATCACAGCCAAGAGGACTGAGATGAAATGAGGGCCAGTGAAAAAGACCATAACTTGCTCAAATTACTCCAAATCCAATCCTTAAACGCGGGAAGAAATGTAAATTCAGAGACAGGAGAGCAATCTGAAGAAACAAAATGTGAAAAAAAAAAACCAAAAATTTTCAAAACCATGTGAAAACAATGATAGTGAATGGGATGACAAGAAGTGCAGGGAAATGGAGCAAAGCTTGCCAGTTTAATCCTCACTGAAATAGCAAGATTTCATTCCCTTTCCTGAAAGGAATGCTTTTCTTTTCAGGAAAGGGATTAAATCTTGAAATCAGAAAACCAAGTCTAACAAGTGCTCTGGAAAGGAGATATGATCAAAAAGAGCGGAATGGAAAAAAATGCAGAAATTATGGAAATGGAGGGATCACAGCCAAGAAGACTGAGATGAAATGAGGGCCAGTGAAAAAGACCATAACTTGCTCAAATTACTCCAAATCCAATCCTTAAACGCGGGAAGAAATGTAAATTCAGAGACAGGAGAGCAATCTGAAGAAACAAAATGTAAATAAAAAACCCAAAAATTTTCAAAACCATGTGAAAACAATGATAGTGAATGGGATGACAAGAAGTGCAGGGAAATGGAGCAAAGCTTGCCAGTTTAATCCTCACTGAAATTGCAAGATTTCATTCCCTTTCCTGAAAGGAAGGCTTTTCTTTTCAGGAAAAGGGATTAAATCTTGAAATCAGAAAACCAAGTCTAACAAGTGCTCTGGAAAGGAGATATGATCAAAAAGAGCGGAATGGAAAAAAATGCAGAAATTATGGAAATGGAGGGATCACAGCCAAGAGGACTGAGATGAAATGAGGGCCAGTGAAAAAGACCATAACTTGCTCAAATTACTCCAAATCCAATCCTTAAACGCGGGAAGAAATGTAAATTCAGAGACAGGAGAGCAATCTGAAGAAACAAAATGTGAAAAAAAAAAAGCAAAAATTTTCAAAACCATGTGAAAACAATGATAGTGAATGGGATGACAAGAAGTGCAGGGAAATGGAGCAAAGATTTCCAGTTTAATCCTCACTGAAATAGCAAGATTTCATTCCCTTTCCTGAAAGGAATGCTTTTCTTTTCAGAAAAGGGATTAAATCTTGAAATCAGAAAACCAAGTCTAACAAGTGCTCTGGAAAGGAGATATGATCAAAAAGAGCGGAATGGAAAAAAATGCAGAAATTATGGAAATGGAGGGATCACAGCCAAGAAGGACTGAGATGAAATGAGGGCCAGTGAAAAAGACCATAACTTGCTCAAATTACTCCAAATCCAATCCTTAAACGCGGGAAGAAATGTAAATTCAGAGACAGGAGAGCAATCTGAAGAAACAAAATGTGAAAAAAAAAACCAAAAAACTTTTCAAAACCATGTGAAAACCATGATAGTGAATGGGATGACAAGAATTGCAGGGAAATGGAGCAAAGCTTGCCAGTTTAATCCTCATTGGAATTACAAGATTTCATTCCCTTTCCATGAAAGGAAGGCTTTTCTTTTCAGGAAAGGGAATTAAATCTTGAAATCAGAAAACCAAGTCTAACAAGTGCTCGGGAAATGAGATATGATCAAAAAGAGCGGAATGGAAAAAAATGCAGAAATTATGGAAATGGAGGGATCACAGCCAAGAAGGACTGAGATGAAATGAGGGCCAGTGAAAAAGACCATAACTTGCTCAAATTACTCCAAATCCAATCCTTAAACGCGGGAAGAAATGTAAATTCAGAGACAGGAGAGCAATCTGAAGAAACAAAATGTAAATAAAAAACCCAAAAATTTTATAAACCATGTAAAACCAATGATAGTGAATGGGATGACAAGAAGTGCAGGGAAATGGAGCAAAGATTTCCCATTTAATCCTCACTGAAATAGCAAGATTTCATTCCCTTTCCTGAAAGGAATGCTTTTCTTTTCAGGAAAAGGGGATTAAATCTTGAAATCAGAAAACCAAGTCTAACAAGTGCTCCTGGAAAGGAGATATGATCAAAAAGAGCGGAATGGAAAAAAATGCAGAAATTATGGAAATGGAGGGATCACAGCCAAGAGGACTGAGATGAAATGAGGGCCAGTGAAAAAGACCATAACTTGCTCAAATTACTCCAAATCCAATCCTTAAACGCGGGAAGAAATGTAAATTCAGAGACAGGAGAGCAATCTGAAGAAACAAAATGTGAAAAAAAAAAAGCAAAAATTTTCAAAACCATGTGAAAACAATGATAGTGAATGGGATGACAAGAAGTGCAGGGAAATGGAGCAAAGCTTGCCTGTTTAATCCTCACTGGAAATAGCAAGATTTCATTCCCTTTCCAGAAAGGAAGGCTTTTCTTTTCAGGAAAGGGGATTAAATCTTGAAATCAGAAAACCAAGTCTAACAAGTGCTCTGGAAAGGAGATATGATCAAAAAGAGCGGAATGGAAAAAAATGCAGAAATTATGGAAATGGAGGGATCACAGCCAAGAGGACTGAGATGAAATGAGGGCCAGTGAAAAAGACCATAACTTGCTCAAATTACTCCAAATCCAATCCTTAAACGCGGGAAGAAATGTAAATTCAGAGACAGGAGAGCAATCTGAAGAAACAAAATGTGAAAAAAAAAAAGCAAAAATTTTCAAAACCATGTGAAAACAATGATAGTGAATGGGATGACAAGAAGTGCAGGGAAATGGAGCAAAGCTTGCCAGTTTAATCCTCACTGGAATTAGCAAGATTTCATTCCCTTTCCATGAAAGGAAGGCTTTTCTTTTCAGGAAAGGGAATTAAATCTTGAAATCAGAAAACCAAGTCTAACAAGTGCTCTGGAAAGGAGATATGATCAAAAAGAGCGGAATGGAAAAAAATGCAGAAATTATGGAAATGGAGGGATCACAGCCAAGAGGACTGAGATGAAATGAGGGCCAGTGAAAAAGACCATAACTTGCTCAAATTACTCCAAATCCAATCCTTAAACGCGGGAAGAAATGTAAATTCAGAGACAGGAGAGCAATCTGAAGAAACAAAATGTGAAAAAAAAAAAGCAAAAATTTTCAAAACCATGTGAAAACAATGATAGTGAATGGGATGACAAGAAGTGCAGGGAAATGGAGCAAAGCTTGCCAGTTTAATCCTCACTGAAATTAGCAAGATTTCATTCCCTTTCCTGAAAGGAAGGCTTTTCTTTTCAGGAAAGGGAATTAAATCTTGAAATCAGAAAACCAAGTCTAACAAGTGCTCTGGAAAGGAGATATGATCAAAAAGAGCGGAATGGAAAAAAATGCAGAAATTATGGAAATGGAGGGATCACAGCCAAGAGGACTGAGATGAAATGAGGGCCAGTGAAAAAGACCATAACTTGCTCAAATTACTCCAAATCCAATCCTTAAACGCGGGAAGAAATGTAAATTCAGAGACAGGAGAGCAATCTGAAGAAACAAAATGTGAAAAAAAAAAAGCAAAAATTTTCAAAACCATGTGAAAACAATGATAGTGAATGGGATGACAAGAAGTGCAGGGAAATGGAGCAAAGCTTGCCAGTTTAATCCTCACTGAAATAGCAAGATTTCATTCCCTTTCCATGAAAGGAAGGCTTTTCTTTTCAGGAAAGGGGATTAAATCTTGAAATCAGAAAACCAAGTCTAACAAGTGCTCTGGAAAGGAGATATGATCAAAAAGAGCGGAATGGAAAAAAATGCAGAAATTATGGAAATGGAGGGATCACAGCCAAGAGGACTGAGATGAAATGAGGGCCAGTGAAAAAGACCATAACTTGCTCAAATTACTCCAAATCCAATCCTTAAACGCGGGAAGAAATGTAAATTCAGAGACAGGAGAGCAATCTGAAGAAACAAAATGTGAAAAAAAAACCCAAAAATTTTCAAAACCATGTGAAAACAATGATAGTGAATGGGATGACAAGAAGTGCAGGGAAATGGAGCAAAGATTTCCAGTTTAATCCTCACTGAAATAGCAAGATTTCATTCCCTTTCCCGAAAGAAATGCTTTTCTTTTCAGAAAAAGGGATTAAATCTTGAAATCAGAAAACCAAGTCTAACAAGTGCTCTGGAAAGGAGATATGATCAAAAAGAGCGGAATGGAAAAAAATGCAGAAATTATGGAAATGGAGGGATCACAGCCAAGAGGACTGAGATGAAATGAGGGCCAGTGAAAAAGACCATAACTTGCTCAAATTACTCCAAATCCAATCCTTAAACGCGGGAAGAAATGTAAATTCAGAGACAGGAGAGCAATCTGAAGAAACAAAATGTGAAAAAAAAAACCAAAAATTTTCAAAACCATGTGAAAACAATGATAGTGAATGGGATGACAAGAAGTGCAGGGAAATGGAGCAAAGCTTGCCAGTTTAATCCTCACTGAAATAGCAAGATTTCATTCCCTTTCCTGAAAGGAAGGCTTTTCTTTTCAGGAAAGGGAATTAAATCTTGAAATCAGAAAACCAAGTCTAACAAGTGCTCTGGAAAGGAGATATGATCAAAAAGAGCGGAATGGAAAAAAATGCAGAAATTATGGAAATGGAGGGATCACAGCCAAGAGGACTGAGATGAAATGAGGGCCAGTGAAAAAGACCATAACTTGCTCAAATTACTCCAAATCCAATCCTTAAACGCGGGAAGAAATGTAAATTCAGAGACAGGAGAGCAATCTGAAGAAACAAAATGTGAAAAAAAAAAGCAAAACTTTTCAAAACCATGTGAAAACCAATGATAGTGAATGGGATGACAAGAAGTGCAGGGAAATGGAGCAAAGCTTGCCAGTTTAATCCTCACTGAAATAGCAAGATTTCATTCCCTTTCCTGAAAGGAAGGCTTTTCTTTTCAGGAAAGGGGATTAAATCTTGAAATCAGAAAACCAAGTCTAACAAGTGCTCTGGAAAGGAGATATGATCAAAAAGAGCGGAATGGAAAAAAATGCAGAAATTATGGAAATGGAGGGATCACAGCCAAGAGGACTGAGATGAAATGAGGGCCAGTGAAAAAGACCATAACTTGCTCAAATTACTCCAAATCCAATCCTTAAACGCGGGAAGAAATGTAAATTCAGAGACAGGAGAGCAATCTGAAGAAACAAAATGTGAAAAAAAAAGCAAAAATTTTCAAAACCATGTGAAAACCATGATAGTGAATGGGATGACAAGAAGTGCAGGGAAATGGAGCAAAGCTTGCCAGTTTAATCCTCACTGGAATTAGCAAGATTTCATTCCCTTTCCATGAAAGGAAGGCTTTTCTTTTCAGGAAAGGGGATTAAATCTTGAAATCAGAAAACCAAGTCTAACAAGTGCTCTGGAAAGGAGATATGATCAAAAAGAGCGGAATGGAAAAAAATGCAGAAATTATGGAAATGGAGGGATCACAGCCAAGAGGACTGAGATGAAATGAGGGCCAGTGAAAAAGACCATAACTTGCTCAAATTACTCCAAATCCAATCCTTAAACGCGGGAAGAAATGTAAATTCAGAGACAGGAGAGCAATCTGAAGAAACAAATGTGAAAAAAAAAACCAAAAATTTTCAAAACCATGTGAAAACAATGATAGTGAATGGGATGACAAGAAGTGCAGGGAAATGGAGCAAAGATTTCCCATTTAATCCTCACTGAAATAGCAAGATTTCATTCCCTTTCCTGAAAGGAATGCTTTTCTTTTCAGAAAAGGGATTAAATCTTGAAATCAGAAAACCAAGTCTAACAAGTGCTCTGGAAAGGAGATATGATCAAAAAGAGCGGAATGGAAAAAAATGCAGAAATTATGGAAATGGAGGGATCACAGCCAAGAAGGACTGAGATGAAATGAGGGCCAGTGAAAAAGACCATAACTTGCTCAAATTACTCCAAATCCAATCCTTAAACGCGGGAAGAAATGTAAATTCAGAGACAGGAGAGCAATCTGAAGAAACAAAATGTGAAAAAAAAAAAGCAAAAATTTTCAAAACCATGTGAAAACAATGATAGTGAATGGGATGACAAGAAGTGCAGGGAAATGGAGCAAAGCTTGCCAGTTTAATCCTCACTGGAATTGCAAGATTTCATTCCCTTTCCTGAAAGGAAGGCTTTTCTTTTCAGGAAAGGGAATTAAATCTTGAAATCAGAAAACCAAGTCTAACAAGTGCTCTGGAAAGGAGATATGATCAAAAAGAGCGGAATGGAAAAAAATGCAGAAATTATGGAAATGGAGGGATCACAGCCAAGAGGACTGAGATGAAATGAGGGCCAGTGAAAAAGACCATAACTTGCTCAAATTACTCCAAATCCAATCCTTAAACGCGGGAAGAAATGTAAATTCAGAGACAGGAGAGCAATCTGAAGAAACAAAATGTGAAAAAAAAAAGCCAAAAATTTTCAAAACCATGTGAAAACAATGATAGTGAATGGGATGACAAGAAGTGCAGGGAAATGGAGCAAAGCTTGCCAGTTTAATCCTCACTGGAATTAGCAAGATTTCATTCCCTTTCCTGAAAGGAAGGCTTTTCTTTTCAGGAAAGGGATTAAATCTTGAAATCAGAAAACCAAGTCTAACAAGTGCTCTGGAAAGGAGATATGATCAAAAAGAGCGGAATGGAAAAAAATGCAGAAATTATGGAAATGGAGGGATCACAGCCAAGAGGACTGAGATGAAATGAGGGCCAGTGAAAAAGACCATAACTTGCTCAAATTACTCCAAATCCAATCCTTAAACGCGGGAAGAAATGTAAATTCAGAGACAGGAGAGCAATCTGAAGAAACAAAATGTGAAAAAAAAAAAGCCAAAAATTTTCAAAACCATGTGAAAACAATGATAGTGAATGGGATGACAAGAAGTGCAGGGAAATGGAGCAAAGCTTGCCAGTTTAATCCTCACTGAAATTAGCAAGATTTCATTCCCTTTCCATGAAAGGAAGGCTTTTCTTTTCAGGAAAGGGGATTAAATCTTGAAATCAGAAAACCAAGTCTAACAAGTGCTCTGGAAAGGAGATATGATCAAAAAGAGCGGAATGGAAAAAAATGCAGAAATTATGGAAATGGAGGGATCACAGCCAAGAGGACTGAGATGAAATGAGGGCCAGTGAAAAAGACCATAACTTGCTCAAATTACTCCAAATCCAATCCTTAAATGCGGGAAGAAATGTAAATTCAGAGACAGGAGAGCAATCTGAAGAAAGAAAATGTGAAAAAAAAAAAAGCAAAAATTTGCAAAAGCATGTGAAAACAATGATAGTGAATGGGATGACAAGAAGTGCAGGGAAATGGAGCAAAGCTGGCCAGTTTAATCTTCACTGGAATTGCAAGATTCCATTCCCTTTCATGAAAGGAAGTCTTTTCTTTTCAGGAAAGGGGATTAAATCTTGAAATCAGAAAACCGAGTCTAACAAGTGCTCTGAAAAGGAGATATGATCAAAAAGAGCGGAATGGAAAAAAATGCAGAAATTATGGAAAGGGAGGGGTGTCGTGGTTTCAGGCAGATTTTGGGAGAAATCCTCCCAAGCGGCCCCTCTCTCCTCCCCCATCCGTTTCGGGAAAAAACTTCCTCAGAGAGAAGTGGAAACAACCTGTTTATTAAACAGGCAAAGCACTCCCAGCACAATACCCAATGACAAGAGCTTCGTGCCGCTTACGGCGGGATAACAAACTTAAAGAAAGTCTCTCCTCTTGAAGATTGTCAGTGTGCTCCACCACTCTCTCTCTGCTGACGTTGGAAAAAAAAAAGATGTGCAGGGCTGGTCTTGGTGATCTCGGTGGGGTGGGTCCCCTGTGGAGGCCCCCCGGTGCTTCCCAGGTCCGCAGTCCGGAGAGGTTGGAACAGTTCCGAGGAGAGGGCAAAAAAAAAAAAAAGAAAAGAAAAAAAAGAAAAAAGGAAAGAAAAAAAAAAGGAAAAAAAGAAGAAAGCAAAAAGCTTCAGCTATTCTACAGCGTCTAAACTATGCTAGCACTAAAACTAACTAACTGCCCGGGAAAAAACAACAGAGCTTCTTCAGTCTCGCCGAGTTCCAGCTCCCCCGCTTCAAGGTCACTCCGAGGAGCAGAGTTTTCCTGGGGAAAAACAAACCGCGCTTGCCCTCCCCCCTGCACCCAACAGACGATTGGGGATACACAGTCACCCCAGGACATCTTCCACCCCTTATCCCCATATCGTTGACTTACAGACAAAACCAATGTATATTCCACATAAAACTTTCATCCATTCTCCCCACAAAAAAAAACAATGCAAGCAATAACTGTCATGCTCCTGTCACGTTCCACACTGAGCCACTGAATCCAGGCCCCAGGCTGCAGGGCAGCAGGATTCCTCTCTCACTTACTCATACCTTCAACACTTGCTCATACCTTCAACACTTAACACATACCCTCTTACTTACACATTTCCTTCTATTTCATTCTGCGTGGTTTAATGTACAGACAATGGCAATAGCATTCAGCAAACAGTGATGTTTACAAATTATTCTCACCCAACAATCAGATCTCCCTGAGGTACACATCGAGTTGTTCCATCTTTCTGCATTATCCACCATGTGCAACCTGGTCCCTGAGCAAAGACAACCCCACGAATGGGTTTGTCTGTACTTGAGGCAGACCTGATCCACACTGTCTTCCCTAGCAGACCTCTGACATGCACCACTGGGACTTTATCTCCATCTGTTGTATGCAGAGGCTCAGCCTGGGCGGGTCCTGCTCGGTTGGTGGAGCCTCGGGTGTTGACCAACCAGGTGGCCTTTGCCAAATGCTGCTCCCAATTCTTGAAAGATTCCCCCCCCCAATGCTTTCAATTGGGTTTTTAACAATGCATTGTGCCTCTCCACTTTGCCTGCAGCAGGTGCATGGTAGGGAATATGGTACACCCACTCAATGCCATGTTCCCTAGCCCAGGTGTTAATAAGGCTGTTCTTGAAATGAGTCCCGTTGTCAGACTCAATTCTCTCAGGGGTACCATGTCTCCACAGGACTTGCTTCTCTAGGCCCAGGATGGTGTTCCGGGCAGTAGCATGGGGCACAGGGTAGGTCTCCAGCCACCCCGTGGTGGCTTCCACCATGGTCAGCACATAGCGCTTGCCTTGGCGGGTTTGGGGAAGGGTGATGTAGTCTATCTGCCAGGCTTCCCCGTACTTATACTTGGACCATCGCCCACCATACCATAGGGGCTTCACCCGCTTGGCCTGCTTGATGGCAGCACACGTCTCACAGTCATGGATAACCTGAGAAATACTGTCCATGGTTAGATCCACCCCTCGGTCTCGGGCCCACTTATAGGTGGCATCTCTACCCTGATGGCCTGAGGCATCATGGGCCCATCGAGCTAGGAACAACTCTCCCTTGTGTTCCCAATCTAAATCAATCTTTGACACTTCTATTTTTGCTGCCCGATCTACCTGCTCGTTGTTTCGATGCTCTTCATTAGCTCTGCTCTTGGGGATGTGGGCATCTACGTGGCGGACTTTCACAGGTAGTCTCCCTACCCTGGTAGCAATGTCTTTCCACTCCTCAGCAGCCCAAATTGGTTTCCCTCCACGCTGCCAATTAGCCTCTTTCCACCTCTTCAGCCATCCCCACAGAGCATTGGCTACCATCCATCAATCAGTGTAGAGGTAGAGCCTCGGCCACCCCTCTCTTTCAGCAATATCCAAGGCCAATTGAACAGCCTTGAGTTCTGCAAGTTGACTTGATCCACCCTCTCCTTCAGTGGCCTCAGCAACTTGTCGTGTGGGACTCCACACGGTTGCTTTCCACTTCCGGTTCATCCCTGTTACCCTGGTTTTTCTGAGCTTTCTTATTAGCCTTCTTGAAATTCATAATGGAGTCAGATCTTTTAGTCACTGTACAATATTAGGAGCAGTTTTCTACCTTTCCCATAGATGTAACATAAACAAACCCTTTGTTTCTCATTCTTTGTCCTTTGTTTGCATGTTTCTAACCTGAAAAACAACTGTAACTGACAGTGGGTCTGGCCACTGAGGATGAGGGGTGGAAACCCAAAAAGCCAATCTTCTGCCAGATCCACAAATGTATAAAAAAGTAAAGAATAAACAAAGAGGGGCTTCCTTCGCTCTCCACTCACTGAGGAGAGGCTGGAAGAACCTCTGCCTGTGAATTATTTATGTCTGTGCATTATTGCTTTGTGCGTCACGGCGGCATCTGGTGACCCCGAGTGAGCGAACGTTTTGGTGAGGTATTCTTTCCCCTCTGTCTGGGTTGTGTTTTATTATGGAGGATTCTTTAGTCTGGAAACTTTGGGAGGTTATCTTGGAGCGGAAAGGTGCTCAGGTATCCCAAGACGGGCTTCAAAGTCTATTCGCATGGGGCAGGCGGCATGGGTTCTTTCCCACTCTGGGATCTATTCTAATCGAGGAGAGTGGTATGCCCTGAGGGACTGTATACTGGACGCCCTTGATATAGAATATGATGAAGAACTCGCAAGGGTGTATTTGCAGTGGAAATTATTTGAGAAAGCTGCGTTTAAGTTGACCCCCCCCAGCTCGCAGACTAGCGGCCCCGTTCCTGCGCGGGGGGGTTCCCCCCCCTCGGGTTCCGACGCTGGTCTCGGGCAGAGAACGGGCGGAGCCCCGTCAAGCCCGGGCCCCGTTCTGCCGGCCCCCGTGCAGTGGAGCCGCCGGAGCGGGGCGGGGCCGGCTCCGCCAGCCCCGCCGGTCCCCGCACTGCAAGGCGGCTGGAGCAGGGTGGGGCTGGCCCCGCCGGTCCTGTCTGCCCCCGCGCCGCCGCGGGACGATGCCGGAGGCGGGGCCCCAGCCAGCCTCTCGGTGGGTGCCACCCCAATGAGCGGGCTGACAGCTTCGCCCTGCTCTGGGCTGGGGGGGGCCGCGGGCTCCCGGGCCTCCGAGGGACCCCTTATCGGGGGGGTTCCGGACACTCCGCCTCCCACGCCGGCCCTATGGGCTGTTGGCGAAGCTCGTGGGGCGGGAAGAGGCTCTGATGTGGCCAGTTCTAATGGGCAGCCGGCAGGGACCGACGCGGCCCCGCCAGGGAAGGAGGCGCCATCTCCGCCCCCGCTTAGAAGCGATGTGAATTCCCCAGAAGCTGTGCCTGCCGCAGAGGCATCTGATCGGTCTCCGGTGGCCGGTGCGGGCTCCAGCTCCGCTGCGGATGCGGCGGGCCCAACACCAGCGGCTTGTCCGACCCCGCCCCCGCTTCCCGCTGCGAGCGCTATGGCAGCTACGGGCGGCGAGGTGGTTAAGTTCAGCGCGAGCGGGGACACGGCTGGAATGCGGCCGGTCTTTGATAAGAGCAAAAGTTCCCGCGCTGTTGGCTCTTCGACAACAGTTTGGACGCTCCCCCCCTTGTCAGGTGACCGTAAGGCCGAGAGACGGTGGCCAGTTCTGGGATGAAGTAAAGGCTAAGGTTGAAGGATTGAGTGCTAGTGCGGGACCTGTAGTGCCTGCATCTGACCCTGTGGGGTCTACAGGGCAGGATAAGGCAGGTGCTACTGCCTCAGCTGAGGGTCTTCAGGCTTTTCCTGTCCTTCAGGGTGCTACTCATAACACCCATCAACCCTTGGCTTGGCAGGCTTTGACAGAACTGATTGATGCGGATTTTTTGGGACAGATTCACACAATGGTCTCCACACCCACCCTCCCTCTGACTATTCCAAAAGGCACACGAATTGCTCAACTTGTTCCTTTTAAGTCTTCTGTTCGCAGAACCGAGGACCGGTCGCGAGGAGACGGTGGCTTCGGCTTTACAGGGCCACCCCAGGTGCGCTGGACTGCTGTCCTGACCAAAGACCGTCCTGAGACGCTGTGTACTGTGTCCATGGTTGGTGCCATGCCGTCGGAGATTGAGCTTCGTGGCCTCCTAGATACAGGGGCTGACGTAAGCATTCTCTCCCTGGCTGCTTGGCCCCCGCAGTGGCCTTTGACCCTGGCAAAGACACCGATCGCGGGCTTCGGAGGAATGAAGCAGTGCTATGTGAGCCAGAATCCCGTGGCCATCACGAACGCGGAGGGACAGACAGCCATAATTTGGCCTCATGTTACTGAGATTCCTCAGAACCTCTGGGGGAGGGATGTTTTGGCCCCGTGGGGGGTGCGATTGGGAACGGATTTTTGATCGGGGCCACTGTGATGAAGGGCGCAGAGTGTCCCACGCCTCCTTTACGGTGGCTGGCGGACAGACCCATCTGGGAGAACCAGTGGCCCCTCTCTCATGACAAGCTAATCGCCCTTTGTGAACTTGTACAGGAGCAGTTGGACCAGGGGCATTTGGAACCATCTACCATTCCCTGGAACACTCCTGTCTTTTGTATCAAAAAGAAGTCTGGGAAATGGAGGTTGCTACAAGACCTCCGAATGATCAATGCCGTGATGGGAGGCATGGGAATATTGCAGGCTGGTATGCCATCGATTACCATGCTTCCTGAGGACTGGCCGGTCCTCATTGTGGATCTGAAGGATTGTTTTTTTACGATCCCTCTGCATCCCGATGACAGACCAAAATTTGCCTTCACGGTACCAACAATAAACAATGCAGAGCCCGCACAGCGGTATCAATGGAGAGTTCTTACTCAAGAAATGCGGAATTTGCCAATGTTGTGCCAATGGTATGTAGCCCATGCCTTGTCTGGAGTTCGCAAGCAGTTTCCTGATTCTCACGTCTATCACTATATGGACGACATTTTGGTGGCTGCGCCCACCCAGGATGAGCTGCTGAGGATACAGCCTCAATTGTTGAATGCTCTGCATTCACATGAACTGCAGGTAGCTCCAGAAAAGGTACAACAACAACCCCCCTGGAAATATTTGGGGGTCAAAATTCTGGAACGGACAATCCGTCACCAGGAGGTGCAATTTGTGCAATCGGTGAAGACACTGAATGATGCTCAGAAGCTGGTAGGTGTTATCACTTGGTTACGTCCTTACTTGGGACTGACCACAGCACAACTGTCTCCCTTGTCTGAATTGTTGAAAGGGGACACTGATTTAAAGTCACCTCGTGAACTAACCCCTGAGGCACGAAAAGTGCTGGAGGAGGTTCAGCAAGCTGTTTTGCCTTGCCAGGTGTACCGCATTGAACCTTCCATTGATGTCACTGTGTTCATTACCACTCCTGATTTACATCCTACAGGTATCATCGGCCAGTGGAATGATGATTGGACTGATCCTCTGCACATCTTGGAATGGGTCTTCCTGCCTCATCAGCCACATAAGATGGCGACGGCACTCTTTGAATTGATTGCGCATTTGATAATCAAGTGCCGGCAACGCTGTTTGCAATTGATGGGTGCAGATCCCTCAAAGATCATACTCCCGGTTCAGAGGGAGGAATTTGATTGGAGCTACGCAAACAATGTTTCACTGCAAAGTGCTCTCGAGGGTTTTTTCAGGGCAGATTACTTATCATCTGCCTAGCCACAAGCTATTGCAAGTGGCCAAAAATACTCAATTTTCTCTACGACCCAAAAATAGCCAAGAGCCAGTGCAAGGTCCCACCGTCTTCACTGACGGTTCGGGCAAAACAGGAAAAGCCATTGTTACCTGGCAGGATGGATCTGAGTGGCAGGTTTTGGAAAGCCATGAGGATGGGTCAGCCCAGCTGGTTGAATTAAAGGCTGCTGTCATGGCATTTGAGAAATTTTCCCAGGAACCTTTCAATTTGATCACGGACTCCGCCTATGTTGCCGACATTGCACAGGGATTGGGTTGTTCAGTGTTGAAGGAGGTCAGTAACCCTGCCTTGTTTAATTTACTGAAGACCCTGTGGTGTGCAATTCAGGCCAGAGTTCATCCATATTATGTTCTGCATGTACGGAGTCACACTAATTTCCCAGGATTTGTGGCGGAAGGTAACGAAAGGGCTGACAAGTTGGCTAACCCAGCGTGGGTAGCCCCTCAGCCTGATGTACTTGCACAGGCCAAGGCATCACATGGGTTTTTCCACCAAAACGCGCATACGCTGCAGAAGCAGTTTCAACTGACAGCCACTGAGGCTCATGAAAATGTCGAGTCGTGTGACGACTGTCACGCCCTTGGTGTGCCATTGCCGGCAGGGGTTAACCCCAGAGGCCTTAAAGCCTTGGAGCTTTGGCAGACCGATGTCACCCAGGTCGCCGAGTTTGGCCGGCTCAAGGTTGTGCATGTCACGGTGGACACGTTCTCCTCTGCGATGTGGGCTTCTGCTCACACAGGAGAGAAAGCCCGTGATGTCATTGCCCACTGGAGACAGGCCTTTGCTGTTCTTGGCATACCTTCTGCTGTGAAGACCGACAATGATCCTGCTTATGCCTCGCAGCAGGTACGGCAGTTCCTACAGTCATGGGGTGTGTCACATAACTTTGGCATCCCTCATTCTCCGACAGGACAGGCGATTGTAGAACGCAATCATGGTACGCTCAAGCGTGTTCTTCAAAAACAGAAACAGGGAATGCAGGGTGAAACCCCACACAGTCGGTTGGCAAAGGCTTTGTACACCATCAATCACCTTACGGTGCTGCAGAACTCAAATAATCCTGTCATTTTGAACCATCATCTCTCGTTGCAGGCTTCGGACGGTGAGCAACAGCCTCGAGCGAAGGTACGGGTCCGAAATTTAGTCACCAAGCAATGGGAAGGACCCTATGACCTGATAGCTATGTGGCGAGGGTATGTGTGTGTGTCCACGGACACTGGGACACGCTAGCTACCTTCAAAGTATGTCCGTCCTGACCTGTGACCACAGAGGCAGAATTCAGCTGACAGGCAAGGTGGAAGCCGTGATCAACTTGAAAACCACCAAGTGGATGAATCCTCGAGTGATCACTCTGATGATTCCTCCACAGACAGTGATTGAATTTGTATATATTCCCTTTGTAAAATTGTTCATTTTTCTTTTTCTGTTTTTTCTTTTTTTAAAGTTAAAAGGGTGAGATGTTACCCTGGTTTTTCTGAGCTTTCTTATTAGCCTTCTTGAAATTCATAATGGAGTCAGATCTTTTAGTCACTGTACAATATTAGGAGCAGTTTTCTACCTTTCCCATAGATGTAACATAAACAAACCCTTTGTTTCTCATTCTTTGTCCTTTGTTTGCATGTTTCTAACCTGAAAAACAACTGTAACTGACAGTGGGTCTGGCCACTGAGGATGAGGGGTGGAAACCCAAAAAGCCAATCTTCTGCCAGATCCACAAATGTATAAAAAAAGTAAAGAATAAACAAAGAGGGGCTTCCTTCGCTCTCCACTCACTGAGGAGAGGCTGGAAGAACCTCTGCCTGTGAATTATTTATGTCTGTGCAATATTGCTTTGTGCGTCACGGCGACACATCCCTACAATACGACAGGAACCGTCAGTGAAAAGGGCATAATGCGTCTCCTCTGCTGGCAATTGGTTGTATGGTGGAGCCTCTTCAGCCCGTGTCACTTGCTCTTGTTCTTCATCTGTGAGGCCAAAATTTTCACCCTCTGTAGCTTCGACTCCAAAATCCCAGTGGCCGGCCTCGAGTCTCACCAGGCACCTTCTGCCAAAGGCTCCAGGACAGGCCATTGTTCCCGGCTGCTGAGTAGAGCACGTTCTTCACATCTGGTCCTGTCCTCACTGGGCCAAGGGCCACTGCATGAGCCATCTCCTGCTTGATCTGGGCAAAAGCTTGTTGCTGCTCAGGGCCCCAGTGGAAATCATTCTTTTTTTCGGGTGACCGGGTAAAGAGGGCTCACAATCTGACTATACTCGGGAATATGCATCCTCCAGAAACCTATAGCACCTAGGAAAGCTTGTGTCTCCTTCTTATTGGTTGGTGGAGACATCGCTGTGATCTTGTTGATGACATCAGTAGGAATCTGCCGCCGTCCATCTTGCCACTTTACTCCCAGGAACTGGATCTCTCGGGGAGGTCCCTTGACCTTGCTCTGCTTGATGGCAAAACCAGCTTTCAGGAGAATTTGGATGATCTTCTCTCCTTTCTCAAACACTTCCATTGCCGTGTTCCCCCACACAATGATGTCATTGATATACTGTAGGTGCTCCGGAGCCTCACCCTTTTCCAGTGCAGCTTGGATCAGTCCATGGCAGATGGTAGGACTGTGCTTCCACCCCTGGGGCAGTCGATTCCAGGTGTACTGCACGCCCCTCCATGTGAAGGCAAACTGAGGCCTGCATTCTGCTGCCAAAGGAATGGAGAAAAATGCATTGGCAATATCAACTGTGGCATACCATTTTGCTGCCTTGGACTCCAGCTCATACTGGAGCTCCAACATGTCTGGCACAGCAGCACTCAGTGGTGGTGTCACCTCATTCAATGCACGGTAGTCCACAGTCAATCTCCATTCTCCTTCAGATTTGCGCACAGGCCAAATGGGGCTGTTGAAGGGTGAGTGGGTTTTACTAACCACCCCTTGGCTCTCCAGCTCTTGAATCATCTTATGAATGGGAATCACAGCATCTCGAGTGGTTCTATACTGTCGGCGGTGTACTATAGAAGTGGCAATTGGTACCCGTTGTTCTTGTACTTTCAAGAGTCCTACTGCAGAGGGATTCTTGGACAGTCCAGGCAAGGTGTTCAATTGCCGGATGCCCTCTGTCACTACAGCCGCAATCCCGCATGCCCACCTGAGTCCTTTCGGGTCTTTGAAATACCCACTTCGGAGGTAATCTATGCCCAAAATACATGGGGCCTCTGGGCCAGTCACAATAGGGTGTTTCTCCCACTCATTTCCAGTTAGGCTCACATCAGCTTCCACCACAGTAAAATCCTGTGATCCCCCCGTCACGCCAGCAATAGAGACAGATTCTGCCCCTACATGTCTTGATGGCATTAATGTGCACTGCGCACCAGTATCAACCAAGGCCTCATATTTTTGTGGTTCTGATGTGCCAGGCCAACGAATCCACACAGTCCAAAATACACGGTTTTCCCTAGCCTCTACCTGGCTAGAGGCAGGGCCCCTCTAAGCCTGGTTATCCTTCTTTCCTTGAGCATATGCCTTAGAGGTTCCTTCAAGGGGGTCGGACATGTCATCATCGTCATACCTGGCCGTTTGGCTACGGGCAACTGGAGCCGCTTCCCTTTTGGTGGAACTCCCTCTTGAGTCTTGACTTCCTTCAATTCACGCACCCGTTGTGCCAGGGCAGCCGTAGATTTTCCATCCCATCTGTTCATATTTTCTCCGCAATCCCGCAGGAAGAACCACAGCTCAGCGCGTGGAGTGTACCCTCTCTCCCTAGCCGGGGAGCGTCTACGTTGGGTACCAGAACCTCTGATCTGCACTGCTGAGATTTGGAGAAGGTCCTCTCTAATCTCCTCCCTGAGTCTCTTATGATTCTCATCTATCTTATCCTCTAGTTTCTGTAGACGTGTTTCCACAGCTGCGATTCTGGCGTGTGTTGGACCATGCACAGCATCTGCATATGCTCGGAGCTTCTTCGCCATATCAAGCACAGTTTCCTCCATGTCCTCCCGCTTCATTACTGCTAAAGCAGAAGCGTATTCTAATGGTCCGAGTCGTATAAGTTTTCGCCACATCACAGATGTACATGATACCAAGTCTGGGTTCCTAGTGTTTATGTCATCTGAGAAAACCATCTCTGCCACTGCCATTTCTCTCAAGCGTTGAATCCCTTGTTCTATGGTATTCCATGGGGTTTGCTGGATATAGAGATCATCTGCACATAAGTATCTTTCTGCCACGCTTCCTAGGACCCGTATCCAGAGACTGCAAGGACTAGCCTCTCTCATCATCTCCTGGTCGATGACTGGATCATGTGACAGGGATCCCAGATGCCTCGCTTCAGTGCCATCCAGAATTGTAGCCTCACCTGCGGCATCCCAAAGACGGACTAACCAACTAATTATAGATTCATCAGGTTGTCGCCGGTAATCTTTTCTTAGGCCTCGAAGGTCCTTCAGGGAAAAGGAGTCAATATTGGCTTCTGATCCTGTGCTGGAAGATTTGGCTTCTGATTTTGGTGAAGGTCCTTCTCTTGGGTCATCATCGTCCACTGGTCGATCGGTTTTATGTGTGTGCTTCTTTGCTGGAGCAACTGCCAGGGGCTTAGGCTTACTGTCTGGGGTGTTGGCTGCAGCCTGAGTGACTGGGGTAGCTGTTGATTTGTATCCCTTCCCCCGTGCCTCTGTCTGCTGCCCTACAGTCTCTAGCAATGTGCGATAAGCATATGCCAGGGCCCAGCTTAGTGCAGCGACCTTCTCCCCCTTAGAGCCATCATGGTACCTCTCTTTCAGGTATTTCCCCAGCTCCACTGGATTCTGAATTTGTTCCTGTGGAAAATCCCAGACTACAGGGTCAGAGAATTCCTTGAGGAGTTGGCCCATATCCTCCCATTCTCCACACCACTCAGGATTTCCTCTGCCTGGGTCAGGAGTTTCATCAGCCCCTCTAGAAATCTCAGCCCATATTTTAGAGAAGCTGCAGACTGTATAGAGGAGGCTTACCAGATGACATACCAGAAAGATGGTCTCTTTAACACTCAGGGGAAACTCAACATTCTCCAGCAATGATTCAACCGATTCAGAGGAGAAGAAGGAAACAAAAGACTGCAACACTTCATCCTCTGCTCCTCCTCCCACAAACAGGGTGAATAACCATAACCATGACCCATACATAGAAGGAATAGACCTCAGCACCTTTATAAACTTCCTACAAATTATTATCATTAAGCCAAGGCCAATAGCTACTTAATCCGCGTCCCTCTACTGTAAAAAACTGTGTATTAATGACAATATTGGGGCTATCTCTGGATATGCAAATAACCTAAGGACCACAAAGGTATTAAGACCTCAAAGAAGCCGAAGGATCCAAAACACATCAAGGCCCCCACCCCAAGAGACATGAGTTCAAACAGCATATTTACTGACTGCTAAATACTAATCAGTTCAGGGTTTTTCCACTCTCTCGAGCCCCACGTCGGGCGCCAAGAAGTTTGTCGTGGTTTCAGGCAGATTTTGAGAGAAATCCTCCCAAGGGGCCCCCCTCCCCTCCCCCAACTGGTTCGGGAAAAAACTTCCTCAGAGAGAAGTGGAAACAACCTGTTTATTAAACAGGCAAAGCACTCCCAGCACAATACCCAATGACAAGAGCTTCGTGCCGCTTATGGAGGGATAACAAACTTAAAGAAAGTCTCTCCTCTTGAAGATTGTCAGTGTGCTCCACCACTCTCTCTCCGCTGACGTTGGAAAAAAAAAAGATGTGCAGGGCTGGTCTTGGTGATCTCGGTGGGGTGGGTCCCCTGTGGAGGCCCCCCGGTGCTTCCCAGGTCCGCAGTCCGGAGAGGTTGGAACAGTTCCGAGGAGAGGGCAAAAAAAAAAAAAAAAAAAAAAAGAAAAAAAAGAAAAAAGGAAAGAAAAAAAAAAGGAAAAAAAGAAGAAAGCAAAAAGCTTCAGCTATTCTACAGCGTCTAAACTATGCTAGCACTAAAACTAACTAACTGCCCGGGAAAAAACAACAGAGCTTCTTCAGTCTCGCCGAGTTCCAGCTCCCCCGCTTCAAGGTAACTCCGAGGAGCAGAGTTTTCCTGGGGAAAAACAAACCGCGCTTGCCCTCCCCGCTGCAGCCAACAGACAATTGGGGATACACAGTCACCCCAGGACAAGGGGTCACAGCCAAGATGACTGAGATGAAATGAGGGCCAGTGAAAAAGACCATAACTTGCTCAAATTACTCCAAATCCAATCCTTAAACGCAAGGAAGAAAGGAAAACTCAGAGACAGGAGAGCAATCTGAAGAACAAAATGTGAAAAAAAAACGCAAAAATTTTCAAAACCATGTGAAAACCATGGTAGTGAATGGGATGACAAGAAGTGCAGGGAAATGGAGCAAAGCTTGCCAGTTTAATCCTCACTAGGAATTGCAAGATTCCATTCCCTTTCCTGAAAGGGAAGGCTTTTCTTTTCAGGAAAGGGGATTAATCTTGAAATCAGAAAACCAAGTCTAACAAGTGCTCCGAAACGGAGATATGATCAAAAAGAGCGGAATGGAAAATAATGCTGAAATTATGGTGTTGAGGGTTAAGTTCTCCTGTAGAATTTTTCCCCCCCCATGAGTTGCTAGATTTTAAGTAGGGATTGGTAAGCGGTGCTTAAACCTGACAAAAGAAGTTGATCACTTGGTTTTGGGGAGGGAGGAGGCCTGGGAGAGCTGAGGTGTGGACTCACTGCTCTCAGTCTTCCGGGGAGCACGGGATCGGGCGACGGCTGGCTGCCTGGAGTCCACGGCTGCCGGAGGAGTTTGGTCCTGGGAATTCTACCATCTTTAGAGTGCCTAGGAATTCGGAGTTTCTTCGCAGTCCTGCTGGATTTTTGGGTCAACCCTTGTACAGCCGCTGCGGCTTCTCCGGCACTGCCCACCTTGCCTGCCGGGGCACCCCGCCTGCTGAGGACAGTCCACCGCTTCCAGCTTCCAGCCACCAGCGCCGGAGCTTTCCACCGTTTGCCCTCAGGGTTCTTTGGTTCTGTTTTACTGTTATTATAATTGCTGTTGTTGTTTCTCTGTCCTGTTATATTTACTACTAAAGGACAGTTATTCCTTTTCCCCATAGCTCTGACCGAAAAGTTTTTCATTTAATCTTCCAAATTATAATAACACGGAGGGAAGGTTTAAATTCCTGCATTTTCCTAGATAGGCCTGACTTCTCCTTAGCAGACACCTGTCTTTTTCAAACCGAGGACATAGGGAAATGGTGGTATCACAGCTGAAGAGGACTGACATTGAAATGAGGGCCAGTGAAAAAGACCGATAACTTGGCCTCAAATTACTCCACAAATCCAAATCCTTAAAACGCGGAAGAACATGTGAAATTCAGACAGAACAAGAGAGCAATCTGAAGAGAAAAAAATGTTGAAAAAAATAAAAAGCGAAAAATTTTCAAAACCAGGTGAAAAGCAACGATAGTGAATGCGATGACAAGATATTGCATGGGATAAAAGAATAAAGCTTGCCAGTTTAAATCCTCACGAGGAATTGAAAGATTCCATTCCCTTGCTGACAAAAGAAGTACTTATCGCTTTTATAGAAAGGGATTAAAGTTTTGAAATCATATGATGCAAGTCTAGCAAGTGCTCCTGGAAAAGAGAGTATGATCAAAAGTAGGGGATGTAAAAAAATGCAGAAATTTATGGAAATGGAGGGGATCACAGCCAAGAGGACTCGAGATGAAATGAGGAACCAGTGAAAAAGACCATAACTTGCTCAAATTAGCTCCAAATCCAATCCTTAAAGCAAGGAAGGAAAATGTAAAATTCAGAGACAGGAGAGCAATCTGAAAGAAACAAATTGTGAAAAAAAAAAGCAAAAATTTTAAAACCATGTGAAAACAACACTACTGAATGGGATGACAAGAAGTGCAGGGAAATGGAGCCAGCTTGCCATTTTAAATCCTCACTGGAATTGCAAGATTCATTTCCTTTGCCTGAAAGGAAGGCTTTCATTTCAGGAAAGGTATTAAATCTAGAAATCAGAAAACCAAGTACTAACAGTGCTCCTGAAAGTGAGATATGATCAAAAAGAGTGGAATGGAAATACCACCAGAAATTTGGAAATGGGGGGATCACAGGCCAGAGGACTGAGATGAAATGAGGGCCAGTGAAAAAGACCATAACTTGCTCAAATTACTCCAATCCAATCCTTAAATGCGGAAGAAATGTAAATTCACAGACAGGAGAGCAATCTGAAGAAACAAAATGTGAAAAAAAAAAAGCAAAAATTTTCAAAACCATGTGAAATCAATGATAGTGAATGGGATGACAAGAAGTGCAGGGAAATGGAGCAAAGCTTGCCAGTTTAATCCTCACTGAAATTGCAAAGATTTCATTCCCTGTCCTAGAAAGGAAGGCTTTTCTTTTCAGGAAAGGGGATTAAATCTTGAAAACAGACAACCAAGTCTAACAAGTGCTCTGAAAAGGAGATAGTTCAAAAAGAGCGGAATGGCAAAAAATGCAGAATTTATGGAAAGGGAGGGGTCACAGCCAAGAGGACTGAGATGAAATGAGGGCCAGTGAAAAAGACCATAACTTGCTCAAATTACTCCAAATCCAATCCTTAAACGCAAGGAAGAAATGTAAATTCAGAGACAGGAGAGCAATCTGAAGAAACAAATGTGAAAAAAAAAAAAGCAAAAATTTTCAAAACCATGTGAAAAACAATGATAGTGAATGGGATGGCAAGAAGTGCAGGGAAATGGAGCAAAGCTTGCCAGTTTAATCCTCACTGGCAATTGCAAGATTCATTCCCTTTCATGAAAGGAAGGCTTTTCTTTCAGGAAAGGGGATTAAATCTTGAAATCAGAAAACCAAGTCTAACAAGTGCTCCTGAAAGGAGATATGATCAAAAAGAGCGGAATGGAAAAACTGCCAGAAATTATGGAAATGGAGGGGATCACAAGCCAAGAGGACTGAGATGAAATGAGGGCCAGTGAAAAAGACCATAACTTGCTCAAATTACTCCAAATCCAATCCTTAAACGCGGGAAGAAATGTAAATTCAGAGACAGGAGAGCAATCTGAAGAAACAAAATGTGAAAAAAAAAATACAAAAATTTCAAAAACCATGTGAAAACATGATAGTGAATGGGATGACAAGAAGTGCAGGGAAATGGAGCAAAGATTTCCCGTTTAATCCTCACTGAAATAGCAAGATTTCATTCCCTTTCCATGAAAGGAAGGCTTTTCTTTTCAGGAAAGGGGATTAAATCTTGAAATCAGAAAACCAAGTCTAACAAGTGCTCTGAAAGGAGATATGATCAAAAGAGCGGAATGGACAAAAATGCAGAAATTATGGAAAGGGAGGGTCACAGCCCAAGAGGACTGAGATGAAATGAGGGCCAGTGAAAAGACCATAACTTGCTCAAATTACTCCAAATCCAATCCTTAAACGCGAGGAAGAAATGTAAATTCAGAGACAGGAGAGCAATCATGAAGAAACAAAATGTGAAGAAAAAAAAAGCAAAAATTTTCAAAACCATGTGAAAACCATGGTAGTGAATGGAATGACAAGAAGTGCAGGGAAATGGAGCAAAAGCTTGCCCATTTAATCCTCACTGAAATTAGCAAGATTTCATTCCTTTCATGAAAGGAAGGCTTTTCTTTCAGGAAAGGGAATTAAATCTTGAAATCAGAAAACCAAGTCTAACAAGTGCTCCGGAAAGGAGATATGATCAAAAAGAGCGGAATGGAAAAAAAATGCAGAAATTATGGAAAGGGAGGGATCACAGCCAAGAGGACTGAGATGAAATGAGGGCCAGTGAAAAAGACCATAACTTGCTCAAATTACTCCAAATCCAATCCTTAAACGCGGGAAGAAATGTAAATTCAGAGACAGGAGAGCAATCTGAAGAAAGAAAATGTGAAAAAAAAAGCAAAACTTTTCAAAACCATGTGAAAACCATGATAGTGAATGGGATGACAAGAAGTGCAGGGAAATGGAGCAAAGATTTCCAGTTTAATCCTCACTGAAATTAGCAAGATTTCATTCCCTTTCATGAAAGGAAGGCTTTTCTTTTCAGGAAAGGGGATTAAATCTTGAAATCAGAAAACCAAGTCTAACAAGTGCTCCGGAAAGGAGATATGATCAAAAAGAGCGGAATGGAAAAAAATGCAGAAATTATGGAAATGGAGGGATCACAGCCAAGAGGACTGAGATGAAATGAGGGCCAGTGAAAAAGACCATAACTTGCTCAAATACTCCAAATCCATCCTTAACACGGGAAGAATGTAAATTCAGACACAGGAGAGCAATCTGAAGAAAGAAAATGTGAAAAAAAAAAGCAAAAACTTTTCAAAAACCATGTGAAACACCATGATAGTGAATGGGATGACAAGAAGTGCAGGGAATGGAGCAAAGCTTGCCCAGTTTAATCCTCACTGAAATAGCAAGATTTCATTGCCTTTCATGAAAGGAAGGCTTTTCTTTTCAGGAAAGGGAATTAAATCTTCAAATCAGAAAACCAAGACTAACAAGTGCTCCGGAAAGGAGATATGATCAAAAAGAGCGGAATGGACAAAAATGCAGAAATTATGGAAAAGGAGGGATCACAGCCAAGAAGACTGAGATGAAATGAGGGCCAGTGAAAAAGACCAAAAATTGCTCAAATTACTCCAAATCCAATCCTTAAACGCGGGAAGAAATGTAAATTCAGAGACAGGAGAGCAATCGCAGAAGAAAATGTTAAAATAAAAAAGCCAAAACTTTTCAAAACCATGTGAAAGCAATGATAGGGAATGGGATGACAAGAAGTGTAGGGGAATGGAGCAAAGCACTGGCCAGTTAAATCCCTCACAGAAATTGCAAGATTTCATTCCCTTTGCATGAAAGGAAGGCTTTCTTTTCAAGGAAAGGGGAATTAAATCGTCAAATAGAAAACCAAGTACTAACAAGTGCTCCTGTAAAGGAGATATGATCAAAAAGAGCGGAATGGAAAAAAATGCCAGAAATTGATGGAAAATGGAGGGATCACAGCCAACAGGACTGAGATGGAAATGAGGCCAGTGAAAAAAGACCATAACTTGCTCAAATTACTCCAAAATCCAATCCTTAAACGATGGGAAGAAATGTAAATTAAGACGCAGAAGAGCAATCTGAAGCAAAGAAAAATGTAAATAAAAAACACAAAAATTTCCAAACAATGGAAAACAATGATAGGGAATGGGATGACAAGAAGTGCAGGGAAATGGAGCAAAGCTTGCCAGTTTAATCCTCACTGGAAATCGCAAGATTTCCATTCCCTTTCCTGAAAGGAAGGCTTTTCTTTGCAGGAAAGGGAATTAAATCTTGACAATCAGAAAACCAAGTCTAACAAGTGCTCTGAAAGGAGATATGATCAAAAAGAGCGGAATGGAAAAAATGCAGAAATTATGGAAATGGAGGGATCATAGCTAAGAGTACTGAGATGAAATGAGGGCCAGTGAAAAAGACCATAACTTGCATCAAATTACTCCAAATCCAATCCTTAAACGCAGGAAGAAATGTAAACTTCAGAGACAGGAGAGCAATCTGAAGAACAAAATGTGAAAAAAAAAGCAAAAATTTTCAAAACCATGTGAAAACCATGGTAGTGAATGGGATGACAAGAATTGCAGGGAAATGGAGCAAAGCTTGCCAGTTTAATCCTCACTGGAATTGCAAGATTCCATTCCCTTTCCATGAAAGGAAGGCTTTTCTTTTCAGAAAGGGAATTAAATCTTCAAATCAGAAAACCAAGTCTAACAAGTGCTCTGAAAAGGAGATATGATCAAAAAGAGCGGAATGGAAAAAAATGCAGAAATTATGGAAATGGAGGGATCACAGCCAAGAGGACTGAGATGAAATGAGGGCCAGTGAAAAAAGACCATAACTTGCTCAAATTACTCCAAATCCAATCCTTAAACGCGGGAAGAAATGTAAATTCAGAGACAGGAGAGCAATCTGAAGAAAAAAAAGTAGAAAAAAAAAGCAAAACTTTTCAAAACCATGTGAAAACCATGATAGTGAATGGGATGACAAGAAGTGCAGGGAAATGGAGCAAAGCTTGCCAGTTTAATCCTCATTGGAATTGCAAGATTCCATTCCCTTTCATGAAAGGAAGGCTTTTCTTTTCAGGAAAGGGAATTAAATCTTGAAATCAGAAAACCAAGTCTAACAAGTGCTCTGAAAAGGAGATATGATCAAAAAGAGCGGAATGGAAAAAATCCAGAAATATGGAAAGGGAGGGATAACAGCCAAGGAACACTGAGATGAAATGAGGGCCATTGAAAAAGACCATAACTTGCTCAAATTAGCTCCAAAATCCATCCTTAAACTCAATGGAATTAATGTACAACTTCAGAGACAGGAGAGCATCTGAAGAAAGAAAATGTGAAAATAAAAAAAGCCAAAACTTTTCAAAACCATGTGCAAAACCATGATAGTGAATGGGATGACAGAAGTGTAGGGAAATGGAGCAAAGATTGCCAGTTTAAATCCTCACTGAAATAGCAAGATTCCATTCCCTTTCCTGTAAGGAATGCTTTTATTTTCATGAAAGGGGATTAATCTATGAAATCAGAAAACCAAGTCTAACAAGTGCCTCATGGAAAGGAGATATGATCAAAAAGAGCGGAATGGAAAAACTCCAGAAATTTTGGAATATGAGGGATCACAGCCAAGAGGACTGAGATGAAATGAGGGCCAGTGGAAAAAGGCCATAAATTGCTCAAATTACTCCAAATCCAATCCTTAAACGTGGGAAAGAAATGTAAACTTAGAGACAGAAGAGCAATCTGAAGAAACAAAATGCGAAAAAAAAGAAGCAAAACTTTCATAACCCTGTAAAAACCATGATAGTGAATGGGATGACAAGAAGTGCAGGGAAATGGAGCCGAAGATTTCCCGTTTAATCCTCACTGAAATAGCAAGATTACATTCCCTTTCCTGAAATGAAGTCTTTTCTTTTCAGGAAAGGGAATTAAATCTTGAAATCAGAAAACCAAGTCTAACAAGTGCTCTGGAAATGAGATATGATCAAAAAGAGTGGAATGGAAAAAAATGCAGAAATTATGGAAATGGAGGGATCACAGCCAAGAGGACTGAGATGAAATGAGGGCCAGTAAAAAGAACATTACTTGCACAAATTACTCCAAATCCCAATCCTTAACGCGGGAAGAAAAGTAAATTCAGAGGGAGGTGAGGAATCTGAAGAAACAAAATGCGAAAAAAAAAGGCAAAAATTTGCAAAAGCATGTGAAAACAATGATAGTGAATGGGATGATAAGAAGCGCAGGAAATGGAGCAAAGCTTTCCAGTTTAATCCTCACTGGAATTGCAAGATTCCATTCCCTTTCCTGAAAGGAAGGCTTTTTCTTTTCAGAAAAGTGGATTAAATTTTGAAATCAGAAAAGCAAGTCTAACAAGTGCTCTTGAAAGGAGATATGATCAAAAAGAGCGGAATGGAAAAACTCCAGAAATTTTGGAATTTGAGGGATCACAGCAAAGAGGACTGAGATGAAATGAGGGCCAGTGAACAAGACCATAACTTGCTCAAATTACTCCAAATCCAATCCTTAAACGTGGGAAGAAATGCAAACTCAGACACAGAAGAGCAATCTGAAAAAAGAAAATGTAAATAAAAAACCCAAAATTTTTCAAAACCATGTGAGAACCATGGTAGGTGAATGGGATGACAAGAACTGCAGGGAAATGGGCAAAGCTTGCCAGTTTAATCCTCAGTGAAATAGCAAGATTCCATTCCCTTTCCAGAAAGGAAGGCTTCCTTTCAGCAAAGGAAATGAAATCTTGCAATTCCAGTGAGGATTAAAATGGCAAGCTGTGCTCCATTTCCCTGCAATTCTTGTCATCCCATTCAGTAGTGTTGTTTTCACATGGCTTCACCCGCTTGGCCTGCTTGATGGCAGCACACGTCTCACAGTCATGGATAACCTGAGAAATACTGTCCATGGTTAGATCCACCCCTCGGTCTTCGGGCCCACTTATAGGTGGCATCTCTACCCTGATGGCCTGAGGCATCATGGGCCCATCGAGCTAGGAACAACTCTCCCTTGTGTTCCCAATCTAAATCAATCTTTGACACTTCTATTTTTGCTGCCCGATCTACCTGCTCGTTGTTTCGATGCTCTTCATTAGCTCTGCTCTTGGGGATGTGGGCATCTACGTGGCGGACTTTCACAGGTAGTCTCCCTACCCTGGTAGCAATGTCTTTCCACTCCTCAGCAGCCCAAATTGGTTTCCTCCACGCTGCCAATTAGCCTCTTTCCACCTCTTCAGCCATCCCCACAGAGCATTGGCTACCATCCATGAATCAGTGTAGAGGTAGAGCCTCGGCCACCCCTCTCTTTCAGCAATATCCAAGGCCAATTGAACAGCCTTGAGTTCTGCAAGTTGACTTGATCCACCCTCTCCTTCAGTGGCCTCAGCAACTTGTCGTGTGGGGACTCCACACGGTTGCTTTCCACTTCCGGTTCATCCCTACAATACGACAGGAACCGTCAGTGAAAAGGGCATAATGCGTCTCCTCTGCTGGCAATTGGTTGTATGGTGGAGCCTCTTCAGCCCGTGTCACTTGCTCTTGTTCTTCATCTGTGAGGCCAAAATTTTCACCCTCTGTAGCTTCGACTCCAAAATCCCAGTGGCCGGCCTCGAGTCTCACCAGGCACCTTCTGCCAAAGGCTCCAGGACAGGCCATTGTTCCCGGTTGCTGAGTAGAGCACGTTCTTCACATCTGGTCCTGTCCTCACTGGGCCAAGGGCCACTGCATGAGCCATCTCCTGCTTGATCTGGGCAAAAGCTTGTTGCTGCTCAGGGCCCCAGTGGAAATCATTCTTTTTTTCGGGTGACCGGGTAAAGAGGGCTCACAATCTGACTATACTCGGGAATATGCATCCTCCAGAAACCTATAGCACCTAGGAAAGCTTGTGTCTCCTTCTTATTGGTTGGTGGAGACATCGCTGTGATCTTGTTGATGACATCGGTAGGAATCTGCCGCCGTCCATCTTGCCACTTTACTCCCAGGAACTGGATCTCTCGGGCAGGTCCCTTGACCTTGCTCTGCTTGATGGCAAAACCAGCTTTCAGGAGAATTTGGATGATCTTCTCTCCTTTCTCAAACACTTCCATTGCCGTGTTCCCCCACACAATGATGTCATTGATATACTGTAGGTGCTCCGGAGCCTCACCCTTTTCCAGTGCAGCTTGGATCAGTCCATGGCAGATGGTAGGACTGTGCTTCCACCCCTGGGGCAGTCGATTCCAGGTGTACTGCACGCCCCTCCATGTGAAGGCAAACTGAGGCCTGCATTCTGCTGCCAAAGGAATGGAGAAAAATGCATTGGCAATATCAACTGTGGCATACCATTTTGCTGCCTTGGACTCCAGCTCATACTGGAGCTCCAACATGTCTGGCACAGCAGCACTCAGTGGTGGTGTCACCTCATTCAATGCACGGTAGTCCACAGTCAATCTCCATTCTCCTTCAGATTTGCGCACAGGCCAAATGGGGCTGTTGAAGGGTGAGTGGGTTTTACTAACCACCCCCTTGGCTCTCCAGCTCTTGAATCATCTTATGAATGGGAATCACAGCATCTCGAGTGGTTCTATACTGTCGGCGGTGTACTATAGAAGTGGCAATTGGTACCCGTTGTTCTTGTACTTTCAAGAGTCCTACTGCAGAGGGATTCTTGGACAGTCCAGGCAAGGTGTTTCAATTGCCGGATGCCCTCTGTCACTACAGCCGCAATCCCGAATGCCCACCTGAGTCCTTTCGGGTCTTTGAAATACCCACTTCGGAGGTAATCTATGCCCAAAATACATGGGGCCTCTGGGCCAGTCACAATAGGGTGTTTCTCCCACTCATTTCCAGTCAGGTTCACATCAGCTTCCACCACAGTAAAATCCTGTGATCCCCCTGTCACACCAGCAATAGAGACAGATTCTGCCCCTACATGTCTTGATGGCATTAATGTGCACTGCGCACCAGTATCAACCAAGGCCTCATATTTTTGTGGTTCTGATGTGCCAGGCCAACGAATCCACACAGTCCAAAATACACGGTTTTCCCTAGCCTCTACCTGGCTAGAGGCAGGGCCCCTCTAAGCCTGGTTATCCTTCTTTCCTTGAGCATATGCCTTAGAGGTTCCTTCAAGGGGGTCGGGCATGTCATCATCGTCATACCTGGCCGTTCGGCTACGGGCAACTGGAGCCGCTTCCCTTTTGGTGGAACTCCCTCTTTGAGTCTTGACTTCCTTCAATTCACGCACCCGTTGTGCCAGGGCAGCCGTAGATTTTCCATCCCATCTGTTCATATTTTCTCCGCAATCCCGCAGGAAGAACCACAGCTCAGCGCGTGGAGTGTACCCTCTCTCCCTAGCCGGGGAGCGTCTACGTTGGGTACCAGAACCTCTGATCTGTACTGCTGAGATTTGGAGAAGGTCCTCTCTAATCTCCTCCCTGAGTCTCTTATGATTCTCATCTATCTTATCCTCTAGTTTCTGTAGATGTGTTTCCACAGCTGCGATTCTGGCGTGTGTTGGACCATGCACAGCATCTGCATATGCTCGGAGCTTCTTCGCCATATCAAGCACAGTTTCCTCCATGTCCTCCCGCTTCATTACTGCTAAAGCAGAAGCGTATTCTAATGGTCCGAGTCGTATAAGTTTTCGCCACATCACAGATGTACATGATACCAAGTCTGGGTTCCTAGTGTTTATGTCATCTGAGAAAACCATCTCTGCCACTGCCATTTCTCTCAAGCGTTGAATCCCTTGTTCTATGGTATTCCATGGGGTTTGCTGGATATAGAGATCATCTGCACATAAGTATCTTTCTGCCACGCTTCCTAGGACCCGTATCCAGAGACTGCAAGGACTAGCCTCTCTCATCATCTCCTGGTCGATGACTGGATCATGTGACAGGGATCCCAGATGCCTCGCTTCAGTGCCATCCAGAATTGTAGCCTCACCTGCGGCATCCCAAAGACGGACTAACCAACTAATTATAGATTCATCAGGTTGTCGCCGGTAATCTTTTCTTAGGCCTCGAAGGTCCTTCAGGGAAAAGGAGTCAATATTGGCTTCTGATCCTGTGCTGGAAGATTTGGCTTCTGATTTTGGTGAAGGTCCTTCTCTTGGATCATCATCGTCCACTGGTCGATCGGTTTTATGTGTGTGCTTCTTTGCTGGAGCAACTGCCAGGGGCTTAGGCTTACTGTCTGGGGTGTTGGCTGCAGCCTGAGTGACTGGGGTAGCTGTTGATTTGTATCCCTTCCCCCGTGCCTCTGTCTGCTGCCCTACAGTCTCTAGCAATGTGCGATAAGCATATGCCAGGGCCCAGCTTAGTGCAGCGACCTTCTCCCCCTTAGAGCCATCATGGTACCTCTCTTTCAGGTATTTCCCCAGCTCCACTGGATTCTGAATTTGTTCCTGTGGAAAATCCCAGACTACAGGGTCAGAGAATTCCTTGAGGAGTTGGCCCATATCCTCCCATTCTCCACACCACTCAGGATTTCCTCTGCCTGGGTCAGGAGTTTCATCAGCCCCTCTAGAAATCTCAGCCCATATTTTAGAGAAGCTGCAGACTGTATAGAGGAGGCTTACCAGATGACATACCAGAAAGATGGTCTCTTTAACACTCAGGGGAAACTCAACATTCTCCAGCAATGATTCAACCGATTCAGAGGAGAAGAAGGAAACAAAAGACTGCAACACTTCATCCTCTGCTCCTCCTCCCACAAACAGGGTGAATAACCATAACCATGACCCATACATAGAAGGAATAGACCTCAGCACCTTTATAAACTTCCTACAAATTATTATCATTAAGCCAAGGCCAATAGCTACTCTAATCCGCGTCCCTCTACTGTAAAAACTGTGTATTAATGACAATATTGGGGCTATCTCTGGATATGCAAATAAACCTAAGGACCACAAAGGTATTAAGACCTCAAAGAAGCCGAAGGATCCAAAACACATCAAGGCCCCCACCCCAAGAGACATGAGTTCAAACAGCATATTTACTGACTGCTAAATACTAATCAGTTCAGGGTTTTTCCACTCTCTCGAGCCCCACGTCGGGCGCCAAGAAGTTTGTCGTGGTTTCAGGCAGATTTTGGGAGAAATCCTCCCAAGGGGCCCCTCTCCCCTCCCCCAACTGGTTCGGGAAAAAACTTCCTCAGAGAGAAGTGGAAACAACCTGTTTATTAAACAGGCAAAGCACTCCCAGCACAATACCCGATGACAAGAGCTTCGTGCCGCTTATGGAGGGATAACAAACTTAAAGAAAGTCTCTCCTCTTGAAGATTGTCAGTGTGCTCCACCACTCTCTCTCCGCTGACGTTGGAAAAAAAAAAGATGTGCAGGGCTGGTCTTGGTGATCTCGGTGGGGTGGGTCCCCTGTGGAGGCCCCCCGGTGCTTCCCAGGTCCGCAGTCCGGAGAGGTTGGAACAGTTCTGAGGAGAGGGCAAAAAAAAAAAAAAAAAAAAGAAAAAAAAGAAAAAAGGAAAGAAAAAAAAAAAGGAAAAAAAGAAGAAAGCAAAAAGCTTCAGCTATTCTACAGCGTCTAAACTATGCTAGCACTAAAACTAACTAACTGCCCGGGAAAAAACAACAGAGCTTCTTCAGTCTCGCCGAGTTCCAGCTCCCCCGCTTCAAGGTCACTCCGAGGAGCAGAGTTTTCCTGGGGAAAAACAAACCGCGCTTGCCCACCCCCCTGCAGCCAACAGACAATTGGGGATACACAGTCACCCCAGGACAAGGGGTCACAGCCAAGATGACTGAGATGAAATGAGGGACCAGTTAAAAAGACCATAACTTCCTCAAATTACTCCAAATCCAATCCTTAAACGCAAGGAAGAAAGGAAAACTCAGAGACAGGAGAGCAGTCTGAAGAAACAAAATGTGAAAAAAAAAAGCAAAACTTTTCAAAACCATGTGAAAACAATGATAGTGAATGGGATGACAAGAAGTGCAGGGAAATGGAGTAAAGCTTGCCAGTTTAACCTCACAGGAATTGCAAGATTCCATTCCCTTTCCTGAAAGGAAGGCGTTTTTTTCAGGAAAGGGGATTAAATCTTGAAATCAGAAAACCAGGTCTAACAAGTGCTCTGAAAAGGAGATATGATCAAAAAGAGGGGAATGGAAAATAATGCTGAAATTATGGTGTTGAGGGTTAAGTTCTCCTGTAGAATTTTTCCCCCCCATGAGTTGCTAGATTTTTAAGTAGGGATTGGTAAGCGGTGCTTAACCTGACAAAAGAAGTTGATCACTTGGTTTTGGGGGAGGGAGGAGGCTCCTGGGAGAGCTGAGGTGTGGACTCACTGCTCCCAGTCTTCCGGGGAGCACGGATCGGGCGACGGCTGGCTGCCTGGAGTCCACGGCTACCGGAGGAGTTTGGTCCTGGGAATTCTACCATCTGTTAGAGTGCCCAGGAATTCGGAGTTTCTTTGCAGTCCTGCTGGATTTTTGGGTCAACCCTTGTACAGCCGCTGCGGCTTCTCCGGCACTGCCCACCTTGCCTGCCGGGGCACCCCCTGCCTGCTGAGGACAGTCCACCGCTTCCAGCTTCCAGCCACCAGCGCCGGAGCTTTCCACCGTTTGCCCTCAGGGTTCTTTGGTTCTGTTTTACTGTTATTATAATTGCTGTTGTTGTTTCTCTGTCCTGTTATATTTACTAGTAAAGGACAGTTATTCCTTTTCCCCATAGCTCTGACCGAAAAGTTTTTCTTTTAATCTTCCAAATTATAATAACACGGAGGGAAGGATTTAAATTCCGCATTTTCCTAGATAGGCCTGACTCTCCTTAGCAGACACCTGTCTTTTTCAAACCGAGACATATGGAAATGGTGGTATCACAGCCAAGAGGACTGACATGAAATGAGGGCCAGTGAAAAAGACCATAACTTGCTCAAATTACTCCAAATCCAATCCTTAAACGCGGGAAGAAATGTAAATTCAGAGACAAGAGAGCAATCTGAAGAAAAAAAATGTGAAAAAAAAAAAGCAAAAATTTTCAAAACCATGTGAAAACAACGATAGTGAATGCGATGACAAGAATTGCAGGGAAATAGAGTAAAGCTTGCCAGTTTAATCCTCATTGGAATTGCAAGATTCCATTCCCTTTGCTGAAAAGAACGCTTTTCTTTTCAGGAAAGGGGATGAAATCTTGAAATCAGAAAACCGAGTCTAACAAGTGCTCCAGAAAGGAGATATGATAAAAAAGAGGGGAATGGAAAAAAATGCAGAAATTATGGAAATGGAGGTATCACAGCCAAGAAGACTGAGACGAAATGAGGGCCCGTGAAAAAGGCCATAACTTGCTCAAATTTCTCCAAATCCAATCCTTAAACGCGGGAAGATATGTAAATTCAGAGACAGGAGAGCAATCTGAAGAAACAAAATGTGAAAAAAACGCATAAATTTTCAAAACCATGTGAAAACCATGGTAGTGAATGGGATGACAAGAAGTGCAGGGAAATGGAGCAAAGCTTGCCAGTTTAATCCTTACTGAAATCGCAAGATTTCATTCCCTTTCCTGAAAGGAAGGCTTTTCTTTTCAGGAAAGGGGATTAAATCTTGAAATCAGAAAACCAAGTCTAACAAGTGCTCCGGAACGTAGATATGATCAAAAAGAGCGGAATGGAAAATAATGCTGAAATTATGGTGTTGAGGGTTAAGTTCTCCTGTAGAATTTTTCCCCCCCCATGAGTTGCTAGATTTTTAAGTAGGGATTGGTAAGCGGTGCTTAACCTGACAAAAGAAGTTGATCACTTGGTTTTGGGGGAGGGAGGAGGCTGCTGGGAGAGCTGAGGTGTGGACTCACTGCTCTCAGTCTTCCGGGGAGCACGGATCGGGCGACGGCTGGCTGCCTGGAGTCCACGGCTGCCGGAGGAGTTTGGTCCTGGGAATTCTACCATCTGTTAGAGTGCCTAGGAATTCGGAGTTTCTTCGCAGTCCTGCTGGATTTTTGGGTCAACCCTTGTACAGCCGCTGCGGCTTCTCCGGCACTGCCCACCTTGCCTGCCGGGGCACCCCCTGCCTGCTGAGGACAGTCCACCGCTTCCAGCTTCCAGCCACCAGCGCCGGAGCTTTCCACCGTTTGCCCTCAGGGTTCTTTGGTTCTGTTTTACTGTTATTATAATTGCTGTTGTTGTTTCTCTGTCCTGTTATATTTACTACTAAAGGACAGTTATTCCTTTTCCCCATAGCTCTGACCGAAAAGTTTTCATTTAATCTTCCAAATTATAATAACACGGAGGGAAGGATTTAAATTCCGCATTTTCCTAGATAGGCCTGACTCTCCTTAGCAGACACCTGTCTTTTTCAAACCGAGACATATGGAAATGGTGGTATCACAGCGAAGAGGACTGACATGAAATGAGGGCCAGTGAAAAAGACCATAACTTGCTCAAATTACTCCAAATCCAATCCTTAAACGCGGGAAGAAATGTAAATTCAGAGACAAGAGAGCAATCTGAAGAAAAAAAATGTGAAAAAATAAAAAGCAAAAATTTTCAAAACCATGTGAAAACAACGATAGTGAATGCGATGACAAGAATTGCAGGGAAAAAGAATAAAGCTTGCCAGTTTAATCCTCACAGGAATTGAAAGATTCCATTCCCTTTGCTGAAAAGAAGTATTTCCTTTTAAAGAAAGGGATTAAATTTTGAAATCATATGAGCAAGTCTAGCAAGTGCTCCTGAAAAGAGATATGATCAAAAAGAGGGGAATGTAAAAAAAATGCAGAAATTTTTTGGAAATGGAGGGGTCACAGCCAAGAGGACCGAGATGAAATGAGAACCAGTGAAAAAGACCATAACTTGCTCAAATTACTCCAAATCCAATCCTTAAAGGCAAGGAAGAAATGTAAATTCAGAGACAGGAGAGCAATCTGAAAAGACAAATTGTGAAAAAAAAAGCAAAAATTTTTAAAACCATGTGAAAACAACACTACTGAATGGGATGACAAGAAGTGCAGGGAAATGGAGCACAGCTTGCCATTTTAATCCTCACTGGAATTGCAAGATTTCATTTCCTTTGCTGAAAGGAAGGCTTTTCATTTCAGGAAAGGTATTAAATCTAGAAATCAGAAAACCAAGTCTAACAAGTGCTCCTGAAAGGAGATATGATCAAAAAGAGTGGAATGGAAATACCACCAGAAAATTTTGGAAATGGGGGGATCACAGGCCAGAGGACTGAGATGAAATGAGGGCCAGTGAAAAAGACCATAACTTGCTCAAATTACTCCAAATCCAATCCTTAAATGCGGGAAGAAATGTAAATTCACAGACAGGAGAGCAATCTGAAGAAACAAAATGTGAAAAAAAAAGCAAAAATTTTTAGAACCATGTGAAATCAATGATAGTGAATGGGATGACAAGAAGTGCATGGAAATGGACCAAAGCTTGCCAGTTTAATCCTCACTGAAATTGCACGATTTCATTCCCTGTCCTGAAAGGAAGGCTTTTCTTTTCAGGAAAGGGGATTAAATCTTGAAAACAGACAACCAAGTCTAACAAGTGCTCTGGAAAGGAGATAAGTTCAAAAAGAGCGGAATGGCAAAAAATGCAGAATTTATGGAAAGGGAGGGGTCACAGCCAAGAGGACTGAGATGAAATGAGGGCCAGTGAAAAAGACCATAACTTGCTCAAATTACTCCAAAACCAATCCTTAAACGCCGGAAGAAATGTAAATTCAGACACAGGAGAGCAATCTGAAGAAACAAAATGTGAAAAAAAAAAAAAGCAAAAATTTTCAAAACCATGTGAAAACAATGATAGTGAATGGGATGACAAGAAGTGCAGGGAAATGGAGCAAAGATTTCCCATTTAATCCTCACTGAAATAGCAAGATTTCCTTCCCTTTCCTGAAAGGAATGCTTTTCTTTTCAGAAAAGGGGATTAAATCTTGAAATCAGAAAACCAAGTCTAACGAGTGCTCTGGAAAGGAGATATTATCAAAAAGAGCGGAATGGAAAAAAATGCAGAAATTATGGAAAGAGCGGAATGGAAAAAAATGCAGAAATTATGGAAAGGGAGGGTTCACAGCCAAGAAGACTGAGATGAAATGAGGGCCAGGGAAAAGACCATAACTTGTTCAAATTACTCCAAATCCAATCCTTAAACGCGGGAAGAAATGTAAATTCAGAGACAGGAGAGCAATCAGAAGAAACAAAATGTGAATAAAAAACCGAAAAATTTCCAAAACCATGTGAAAACAATGATAGTGAATAAGATGGCAGGAAGTGTAGGGAAATGGAGCCAAGCTGGCCAATTTAATCTTCACTGGCATTGCAAGATTCCATTCCCTTTCATGAAAGGGAGTCTTTCCTTTCCAGGAAAGGGAATGAAATCTTGAAATCAGAAAACCAAGTCTAACAAGTGCTCTGAAAAGGAGATATGATCAAAAAGTGCGGAATGGCAAAAAATGCAGAAATTGTGGAAAGGGAGGGATCACAGCCAAGAAGACTGAGATGAAATGAGGGCCAGTGAAAAAGACCATAACTTGCTCAAATTACTCCAAATCCAATCCTTAAACGTGGGAAGAAATGCAAACTCAGACACAGAAGAGCAATCTGAAAAAAGAAAATGTAAATAAAAAACCCAAAATTTTTCAAAACCATGTGAGAACCATGGTAGTGAATGGGATGACAAGAACTGCAGGGAAATGGGGCAAAGCTTGCCAGTTTAATCCTCAGTGAAATAGCAAGATTCCATTCCCTTTCCAGAAAGGAAGGCTTCCTTTCAGCAAAGGAAATGAAATCTTGCAATTCCAGTGAGGATTAAAATGGCAAGCTGTGCTCCATTTCCCTGCAATTCTTGTCATCCCATTCAGTAGTGTTGTTTTCACATGGCTTCACCCGCTTGGCCTGCTTGATGGCAGCACACGTCTCACAGTCATGGATAACCTGAGAAATACTGTCCATGGTTAGATCCACCCCTCGGTCTCGGGCCCACTTATAGGTGGCATCTCTACCCTGATGGCCTGAGGCATCATGGGCCCATCGAGCTAGGAACAACTCTCCCTTGTGTTCCCAATGTAAATCAATCTTTGACACTTCTATTTTTGCTGCCCGATCTACCTGCTCGTTGTTTCGATGCTCTTCATTAGCTCTGCTCTTGGGGATGTGGGCATCTACGTGGCGGACTTTCACAGGTAGTCTCCCTACCCTGGTAGCAATGTCTTTCCACTCCTCAGCAGCCCAAATTGGTTTCCCCTCCACGCTGCCAATTAGCCTCTTTCCACCTCTTCAGCCATCCCCACAGAGCATTGGCTACCATCCATGAATCAGTGTAGAGGTAGAGCCTCGGCCACCCCTCTCTTTCAGCAATATCCAAGGCCAATTGAACAGCCTTGAGTTCTGCAAGTTGACTTGATCCACCCTCTCCTTCAGTGGCCTCAGCAACTTGTCGTGTGGGACTCCACACGGTTGCTTTCCACTTCCGGTTCATCCCTACAATACGACAGGAACCGTCAGTGAAAAGGGCATAATGCGTCTCCTCTGCTGGCAATTGGTTGTATGGTGGAGCCTCTTCAGCCCGTGTCACTTGCTCTTGTTCTTCATCTGTGAGGCCAAAATTTTCACCCTCTGTAGCTTCGACTCCAAAATCCCAGTGGCCGGCCTCGAGTCTCACCAGGCACCTTCTGCCAAAGGCTCCAGGACAGGCCATTGTTCCCGGCTTGCTGAGTAGAGCACGTTCTTCACATCTGGTCCTGTCCTCACTGGGCCAAGGGCCACTGCATGAGCCATCTCCTGCTTGATCTGGGCAAAAGCTTGTTGCTGCTCAGGGCCCCAGTGGAAATCATTCTTTTTTTCGGGTGACCGGGTAAAGAGGGCTCACAATCTGACTATACTCGGGAATATGCATCCTCCAGAAACCTATAGCACCTAGGAAAGCTTGTGTCTCCTTCTTATTGGTTGGTGGAGACATCGCTGTGATCTTGTTGATGACATCGGTAGGAATCTGCCGCCGTCCATCTTGCCACTTTACTCCCAGGAACTGGATCTCTCGGGCAGGTCCCTTGACCTTGCTCTGCTTGATGGCAAAACCAGCTTTCAGGAGAATTTGGATGATCTTCTCTCCTTTCTCAAACACTTCCATTGCCGTGTTCCCCCACACAATGATGTCATTGATATACTGTAGGTGCTCCGGAGCCTCACCCTTTCCCAGTGCAGCTTGGATCAGTCCATGGCAGATGGTAGGACTGTGCTTCCACCCCTGGGGCAGTCGATTCCAGGTGTACTGCACGCCCCTCCATGTGAAGGCAAACTGAGGCCTGCATTCTGCTGCCAAAGGAATGGAGAAAAATGCATTGGCAATATCAACTGTGGCATACCATTTTGCTGCCTTGGACTCCAGCTCATACTGGAGCTCCAACATGTCTGGCACAGCAGCACTCAGTGGTGGTGTCACCTCATTCAATGCACGGTAGTCCACAGTCAATCTCCATTCTCCTTCAGATTTGCGCACAGGCCAAATGGGGCTGTTGAAGGGTGAGTGGGTTTTACTAACCACCCCTTGGCTCTCCAGCTCTTGAATCATCTTATGAATGGGAATCACAGCATCTCGAGTGGTTCTATACTGTCGGCGGTGTACTATAGAAGTGGCAATTGGTACCCGTTGTTCTTGTACTTTCAAGAGTCCTACTGCAGAGGGATTCTTGGACAGTCCAGGCAAGGTGTTCAATTGCCGGATGCCCTCTGTCACTACAGCCGCAATCCCGAATGCCCACCTGAGTCCTTTCGGGTCTTTGAAATACCCACTTCGGAGGTAATCTATGCCCAAAATACATGGGGCCTCTGGGCCAGTCACAATAGGGTGTTTCTCCCACTCATTTCCAGTCAGGTTCACATCAGCTTCCACCACAGTAAAATCCTGTGATCCCCCTGTCACACCAGCAATAGAGACAGATTCTGCCCCTACATGTCTTGATGGCATTAATGTGCACTGCGCACCAGTATCAACCAAGGCCTCATATTTTTGTGGTTCTGATGTGCCAGGCCAACGAATCCACACAGTCCAAAATACACGGTTTTCCCTAGCCTCTACCTGGCTAGAGGCAGGGCCCCTCTAAGCCTGGTTATCCTTCTTTCCTTGAGCATATGCCTTAGAGGTTCCTTCAAGGGGGTCGGGCATGTCATCATCGTCATACCTGGCCGTTCGGCTACGGGCAACTGGAGCCGCTTCCCTTTTGGTGGAACTCCCTCTTTGAGTCTTGACTTCCTTCAATTCACGCACCCGTTGTGCCAGGGCAGCCGTAGATTTTCCATCCCATCTGTTCATATTTTCTCCGCAATCCCGCAGGAAGAACCACAGCTCAGCGCGTGGAGTGTACCCTCTCTCCCTAGCCGGGGAGCGTCTACGTTGGGTACCAGAACCTCTGATCTGTACTGCTGAGATTTGGAGAAGGTCCTCTCTAATCTCCTCCCTGAGTCTCTTATGATTCTCATCTATCTTATCCTCTAGTTTCTGTAGGATGTGTTTCCACAGCTGCGATTCTGGCGTGTGTTGGACCATGCACAGCATCTGCATATGCTCGGAGCTTCTTCGCCATATCAAGCACAGTTTCCTCCATGTCCTCCCGCTTCATTACTGCTAAAGCAGAAGCGTATTCTAATGGTCCGAGTCGTATAAGTTTTCGCCACATCACAGATGTACATGATACCAAGTCTGGGTTCCTAGTGTTTATGTCATCTGAGAAAACCATCTCTGCCACTGCCATTTCTCTCAAGCGTTGAATCCCTTGTTCTATGGTATTCCATGGGGTTTGCTGGATATAGAGATCATCTGCACATAAGTATCTTTCTGCCACGCTTCCTAGGACCCGTATCCAGAGACTGCAAGGACTAGCCTCTCTCATCATCTCCTGGTCGATGACTGGATCATGTGACAGGGATCCCAGATGCCTCGCTTCAGTGCCATCCAGAATTGTAGCCTCACCTGCGGCATCCCAAAGACGGACTAACCAACTAATTATAGATTCATCAGGTTGTCGCCGGTAATCTTTTCTTAGGCCTCGAAGGTCCTTCAGGGAAAAGGAGTCAATATTGGCTTCTGATCCTGTGCTGGAAGATTTGGCTTCTGATTTTGGTGAAGGTCCTTCTCTTGGATCATCATCGTCCACTGGTCGATCGGTTTTATGTGTGTGCTTCTTTGCTGGAGCAACTGCCAGGGGCTTAGGCTTACTGTCTGGGGTGTTGGCTGCAGCCTGAGTGACTGGGGTAGCTGTTGATTTGTATCCCTTCCCCCGTGCCTCTGTCTGCTGCCCTACAGTCTCTAGCAATGTGCGATAAGCATATGCCAGGGCCCAGCTTAGTGCAGCGACCTTCTCCCCCTTAGAGCCATCATGGTACCTCTCTTTCAGGTATTTCCCCAGCTCCACTGGATTCTGAATTTGTTCCCGTGGAAAATCCCAGACTACAGGGTCAGAGAATTCCTTGAGGAGTTGGCCCATATCCTCCCATTCTCCACACCACTCAGGATTTCCTCTGCCTGGGTCAGGAGTTTCATCAGCCCCTCTAGAAATCTCAGCCCATATTTTAGAGAAGCTGCAGACTGTATAGAGGAGGCTTACCAGATGACATACCAGAAAGATGGTCTCTTTAACACTCAGGGGAAACTCAACATTCTCCAGCAATGATTCAACCGATTCAGAGGAGAAGAAGGAAACAAAAGACTGCAACACTTCATCCTCTGCTCCTCCTCCCACAAACAGGGTGAATAACCATAACCATGACCCATACATAGAAGGAATAGACCTCAGCACCTTTATAAACTTCCTACAAATTATTATCATTAAGCCAAGGCCAATAGCTACTCTAATCCGCGTCCCTCTACTGTAAAAACTGTGTATTAATGACAATATTGGGGCTATCTCTGGATATGCAAATAAACCTAAGGACCACAAAGGTATTAAGACCTCAAAGAAGCCGAAGGATCCAAAACACATCAAGGCCCCCACCCCAAGAGACATGAGTTCAAACAGCATATTTACTGACTGCTAAATACTAATCAGTTCAGGGTTTTTCCACTCTCTCGAGCCCCACGTCGGGCGCCAAGAAGTTTGTCGTGGTTTCAGGCAGATTTTGGGAGAAATCCTCCCAAGGGGCCCCTCTCCCCTCCCCCAACTGGTTCGGGAAAAAACTTCCTCAGAGAGAAGTGGAAACAACCTGTTTATTAAACAGGCAAAGCACTCCCAGCACAATACCCGATGACAAGAGCTTCGTGCCGCTTATGGAGGGATAACAAACTTAAAGAAAGTCTCTCCTCTTGAAGATTGTCAGTGTGCTCCACCACTCTCTCTCCGCTGACGTTGGAAAAAAAAAAGATGTGCAGGGCTGGTCTTGGTGATCTCGGTGGGGTGGGTCCCCTGTGGAGGCCCCCCGGTGCTTCCCAGGTCCGCAGTCCGGAGAGGTTGGAACAGTTCTGAGGAGAGGGCAAAAAAAAAAAAAAAAAAGAAAAAAAGAAAAAGGAAAGAAAAAAAAAGGAAAAAAGAAGAAAGCAAAAAGCTTCAGCTATTCTACAGCGTCTAAACTATGCTAGCACTAAAACTAACTAACTGCCCGGGAAAAAACAACAGAGCTTCTTCAGTCTCGCCGAGTTCCAGCTCCCCCGCTTCAAGGTCACTCCGAGGAGCAGAGTTTTCCTGGGGAAAAACAAACCGCGCTTGCCCACCCCCCTGCAGCCAACAGACAATTGGGGATACACAGTCACCCCAGGACAAGGGGTCACAGCCAAGATGACTGAGATGAAATGAGGGACCAGTTAAAAAGACCATAACTTCCTCAAATTACTCCAAATCCAATCCTTAAACGCAAGGAAGAAAGGAAAACTCAGAGACAGGAGAGCAGTCTGAAGAAACAAAATGTGAAAAAAAAAGCAAAACTTTTCAAAACCATGTGAAAACAATGATAGTGAATGGGATGACAAGAAGTGCAGGGAAATGGAGTAAAGCTTGCCAGTTTAACCTCACAGGAATTGCAAGATTCCATTCCCTTTCCTGAAAGGAAGGCGTTTTTTTCAGGAAAGGGGATTAAATCTTGAAATCAGAAAACCAGGTCTAACAAGTGCTCTGAAAAGGAGATATGATCAAAAAGAGGGGAATGGAAAATAATGCTGAAATTATGGTGTAATGAGGGTTAAGTTCTCCTGTAGAATTTTTCCCCCCCATGAGTTGCTAGATTTTTAAGTAGGGATTGGTAAGCGGTGCTTAACCTGACAAAAGAAGTTGATCACTTGGTTTTGGGGGAGGGAGGAGGCTCCTGGGAGAGCTGAGGTGTGGACTCACTGCTCCCAGTCTTCCGGGGAGCACGGATCGGGCGACGGCTGGCTGCCTGGAGTCCACGGCTACCGGAGGAGTTTGGTCCTGGGAATTCTACCATCTGTTAGAGTGCCCAGGAATTCGGAGTTTCTTTGCAGTCCTGCTGGATTTTTGGGTCAACCCTTGTACAGCCGCTGCGGCTTCTCCGGCACTGCCCACCTTGCCTGCCGGGGCACCCCCTGCCTGCTGAGGACAGTCCACCGCTTCCAGCTTCCAGCCACCAGCGCCGGAGCTTTCCACCGTTTGCCCTCAGGGTTCTTTGGTTCTGTTTTACTGTTATTATAATTGCTGTTGTTGTTTCTCTGTCCTGTTATATTTACTAGTAAAGGACAGTTATTCCTTTTCCCCATAGCTCTGACCGAAAAGTTTTTCTTTTAATCTTCCAAATTATAATAACACGGAGGGAAGGATTTAAATTCCGCATTTTCCTAGATAGGCCTGACTCTCCTTAGCAGACACCTGTCTTTTTCAAACCGAGACATATGGAAATGGTGGTATCACAGCCAAGAGGACTGACATGAAATGAGGGCCAGTGAAAAAGACCATAACTTGCTCAAATTACTCCAAATCCAATCCTTAAACGCGGGAAGAAATGTAAATTCAGAGACAAGAGAGCAATCTGAAGAAAAAAAATGTGAAAAAAAAAAAGCAAAAATTTTCAAAACCATGTGAAAACAACGATAGTGAATGCGATGACAAGAATTGCAGGGAAATAGAGTAAAGCTTGCCAGTTTAATCCTCATTGGAATTGCAAGATTCCATTCCCTTTGCTGAAAAGAACGCTTTTCTTTTCAGGAAAGGGGATAAAATCTTGAAATCAGAAAACCGAGTCTAACAAGTGCTCCAGAAAGGAGATATGATAAAAAAGAGGGGAATGGAAAAAAATGCAGAAATTATGGAAATGGAGGTATCACAGCCAAGAAGACTGAGACGAAATGAGGGCCCGTGAAAAAGGCCATAACTTGCTCAAATTACTCCAAATCCAATCCTTAAACGCGGGAAGATATGTAAATTCAGAGACAGGAGAGCAATCTGAAGAAACAAAATGTGAAAAAAAACGCATAAATTTTCAAAACCATGTGAAAACCATGGTAGTGAATGGGATGACAAGAAGTGCAGGGAAATGGAGCAAAGCTTGCCAGTTTAATCCTTACTGAAATCGCAAGATTTCATTCCCTTTCCTGAAAGGAAGGCTTTTCTTTTCAGGAAAGGGGATTAAATCTTGAAATCAGAAAACCAAGTCTAACAAGTGCTCCGGAACGTAGATATGATCAAAAAGAGCGGAATGGAAAATAATGCTGAAATTATGGTGTTGAGGGTTAAGTTCTCCTGTAGAATTTTTCCCCCCCCATGAGTTGCTAGATTTTTAAGTAGGGATTGGTAAGCGGTGCTTAACCTGACAAAAGAAGTTGATCACTTGGTTTTGGGGGAGGGAGGAGGCTGCTGGGAGAGCTGAGGTGTGGACTCACTGCTCTCAGTCTTCCGGGGAGCACGGATCGGGCGACGGCTGGCTGCCTGGAGTCCACGGCTGCCGGAGGAGTTTGGTCCTGGGAATTCTACCATCTGTTAGAGTGCCTAGGAATTCGGAGTTTCTTCGCAGTCCTGCTGGATTTTTGGGTCAACCCTTGTACAGCCGCTGCGGCTTCTCCGGCACTGCCCACCTTGCCTGCCGGGGCACCCCCTGCCTGCTGAGGACAGTCCACCGCTTCCAGCTTCCAGCCACCAGCGCCGGAGCTTTCCACCGTTTGCCCTCAGGGTTCTTTGGTTCTGTTTTACTGTTATTATAATTGCTGTTGTTGTTTCTCTGTCCTGTTATATTTACTACTAAAGGACAGTTATTCCTTTTCCCCATAGCTCTGACCGAAAAGTTTTCATTTAATCTTCCAAATTATAATAACACGGAGGGAAGGATTTAAATTCCGCATTTTCCTAGATAGGCCTGACTCTCCTTAGCAGACACCTGTCTTTTTCAAACCGAGACATATGGAAATGGTGGTATCACAGCGAAGAGGACTGACATGAAATGAGGGCCAGTGAAAAAGACCATAACTTGCTCAAATTACTCCAAATCCAATCCTTAAACGCGGGAAGAAATGTAAATTCAGAGACAAGAGAGCAATCTGAAGAAAAAAAATGTGAAAAAAAAAAAAGCAAAAATTTTCAAAACCATGTGAAAACAACGATAGTGAATGCGATGACAAGAACTGCAGGGAAAAAGAATAAAGCTTGCCAGTTTAATCCTCACAGGAATTGAAAGATTCCATTCCCTTTGCCTGAAAAGAAGTATTTCCTTTTAAAGAAAGGGATTAAATTTTGAAATCATATGAGCAAGTCTAGCAAGTGCTCCTGAAAAGAGATATGATCAAAAAGAGGGGAATGTAAAAAAAATGCAGAAATTTTTGGAAATGGAGGGGTCACAGCCAAGAGGACCGAGATGAAATGAGAACCAGTGAAAAAGACCATAACTTGCTCAAATTACTCCAAATCCAATCCTTAAAGGCAAGGAAGAAATGTAAATTCAGAGACAGGAGAGCAATCTGAAAAGACAAATTGTGAAAAAAAAAGCAAAAATTTTTAAAACCATGTGAAAACAACACTACTGAATGGGATGACAAGAATTGCAGGGAAATGGAGCACAGCTTGCCATTTTAATCCTCACTGGAATTGCAAGATTTCATTTCCTTTGCTGAAAGGAAGGCTTTTCATTTCAGGAAAGGTATTAAATCTAGAAATCAGAAAACCAAGTCTAACAAGTGCTCCTGAAAGGAGATATGATCAAAAAGAGTGGAATGGAAATACCACCAGAAAATTTTGGAAATGGGGGGATCACAGGCCAGAGGACTGAGATGAAATGAGGGCCAGTGAAAAAGACCATACCTTGCTCAAATTACTCCAAATCCAATCCTTAAATGCGGGAAGAAATGTAAATTCACAGACAGGAGAGCAATCTGAAGAAACAAAATGTGAAAAAAAAAGCAAAAATTTTTAGAACCATGTGAAATCAATGATAGTGAATGGGATGACAAGAAGTGCATGGAAATGGACCAAAGCTTGCCAGTTTAATCCTCACTGAAATTGCACGATTTCATTCCCTGTCCTGAAAGGAAGGCTTTTCTTTTCAGGAAAGGGGATTAAATCTTGAAATCAGAAAACCAAGTCTAACAAGTGCTCTGGAAAGGAGATAAGTTCAAAAAGAGCGGAATGGCAAAAAATGCAGAATTTATGGAAAGGGAGGGGTCACAGCCAAGAGGACTGAGATGAAATGAGGGCCAGTGAAAAAGACCATAACTTGCTGAAATTACTCCAAATCCAATCCTTAAACGCCGGAAGAAATGTAAATTCAGAGAAAGGAGAGCAATCTGAAGAAAAAAAATGTGAAAAAAAAAAAAAAGCAAAAATTTTCAAAACCATGTGAAAACAATGATAGTGAATGGGATGACAAGAAGTGCAGGGAAATGGAGCAAAGCTGGCCAGTTTAATCCACACTGGAATTGCAAGATTCCAATCCCTTTCCTGAAAGGAATGCTTTTCTTTTCAGAAAAGGGGATTAAATCTTGAAATCAGAAAACCAAGTCTAACAAGTGCTCTGGAAAGGAGATATGATCAAAAAGAGCGGAATGGAAAAAAATGCAGAAATTATGGAAATGGAGGGTTCACAGGTAAGAAGACTGAGATGAAATGAGGGCCAGTGAAAAAGACCATAACTTGCTCAAATTACTCCAAATCCAATCCTTAAACGCGGGAAGAAATGTAAATTCAGAGACAGGAGAGCAATCTGAAGAAACATAGTGAGAAAAAAAAAATAACAATAAATTTTGAAAACCATGTGAAAACAATGATAGTGAATGGGATGACAAGAAGTGCAGGGAAATGGAGCAAAGATTTCCCATTTAATCCTCACTGAAATAGCAAGATTTCATTCCCTTTCCTGAAAGGAATGCTTTTCTTTTCAGAAAAGTGGATTAAATCTTGAAATCAGAAAACCAAGTCTAACGAGTGCTCTGGAAAGGATATATTATCAAAAAGAGCGGAATGGAAAAAATGCAGAAATTATGGAAAGGGAGGGTTCACAGCCAAGAAGACTGAGATGAAATGAGGGCCAGGGAAAAAGACCATAACTTGCTCAAATTACTCCAAATCCAATCCTTAAACGCGGGAAGAAATGTAAATTCAGAGACAGGAGAGCAATCAGAAGAAACAAAATGTGAATAAAAAACCGAAAAATTTGCAAAACCATGTGAAAACAATGATAGTGAATAAGATGGCAGGAAGTGTAGGGAAATGGAGCCAAGCTGTCCAATTTAATCTTCACTGGCATTGCAAGATTCCATTCCCTTTCATGAAAGGGAGTCTTTCCTTTCCAGGAAAGGGAATGAAATCTTGAAATCAGAAAACCAAGTCTAACAAGTGCACTGAAAAGGAGATATGATCAAAAAGAGCGGAATGGAAAAAAATGCAGAAATTATGGAAAGGGAGGGTTCACAGCCAAGAAGACTGAGATGAAATGAGGGCCAGGGAAAAAGACCATAACTTGCTCAAATTACTCCAAATCCAATCCTTAAACGCGGGAAGAAATGTAAATTCAGAGACAGGAGAGCAATCTGAAGAAACAAAATGTGAAAAAAAAAGCAAAACTTTTCAAAACCATGTGAAAACCATGGTAGTGAATGGGATGACAAGAAGCGCAGGGAAATGTAGCAAAGCTTGCCTGTTTAATCCTCACTGGAATTGCAAGATTTCATTCCCTTTCATGAAAGGAAGGCTTTTCTTTTCAGGAAAGGGAATTAAACCTTGAAATCAGAAAACCAAGTCTAACAAGTGCTCCGGAAAGGAGATATGATCAAAAAGAGCGGAATGGCAAAAAATGCAGAAATTATGGAAAGGGAGGGATCAAAGCCAAGAGGACTGAGATGAAATGAGGGCCAGTGAAAAAGACCATAACTTGCTCAAATTACTCCAAATCCAAACCTTAAACGCGGGAAAAAATGAAAATTCAGAGACAGGAGAGCAATCTGCAGAAGGAAAATGAGTAAAAAAAACCCCAAAACTTTTCAAAACCATGTGAAAACCATGATAGTGAATGGGATGACAAGAATTGCAGGGAAATGGAGCAAAGCTTTCCAGTTTAATCTTCACTGAAACCTCAAGATTTCATTCCCTTTCCTGAACGGAAGGCTTTTCTTTTCAGAAAAGTGGATTAAATATTGAAATCAGAAAACCAAGTCTAAAAAGCCCTCCGGAAATGAGATATGATCAAAAAGAGCGGAATGGAAAAACTTCAGAAATTATGGAAATGGAGGGGTCACAGCCAAGAGGACTGTGATGAAATGAGGGCCAGTGAAAAAGACCATAACTTGCTCAAATTACTCCAAATCCAATCCTTAAACATGGGAAGAAATGTAAAATCAGACACAGAAGAGCAATCTGAAGAAAGAAAATGTAAATAAAAAACCCCAAAATTTTCAAAACCATGTGAAAACAATGATCGGGAATGGGATGACAAGAAGTGCAGGGAAATGGAGCAAAGCTTGCCAGTTTAATCCTTACTGAAATCGCAAGATTCCATTCCCTTTGATGAAAGGAAGGCTTTTCTTTGCAGGAAAGGGAATTAAATCTTGAAATCAGAAAACCAAGACTAACAAGTGCTCTGAAAAGGAGATATGATCAAAAGAGCGGAATGGAAAAACTCCAGAAATTTTGGAATTTGAGGGACCACAGCCAAGAGGACTGAGATGAAATGAGGGCCAGTGAAAAAGACCATAACTTGCCCAAATTACTCCAAATCCAATCCTTAAACATGGGAAGAAATGTAAAATCAGACACAGAAAAGCAATCTGAAGAAAGAAAATGCAAATAAAAAACACAAAAATTTTCAAAACCATGTGAAAACAATGATAGGGAATGGGATGACAAGAAGTGCAGGGAAATGGAGCAAAGATTGGCAGTTTAATCCTCATTGGAATTGCAAATTTCCATTCCCTTTCCAGAAAGGAAGGCTTTTCTTTTCAATGAAGGGGATTAAATCTATAAATCAGAAAACCAAGTCTAACAAGTGCTCCAGAAAGGAGATATGATCAAAAAGAGCGGAATGGAAAAAAATGCAGAAATTATGGAAAGGGAGGGATCAAAGCCAAGAGGACAGAGTTGAAATGATGGCCAGTGAAAAAGACCATAACTTGCTCAAATTACTCCAAATCCAATCCTTAAAGACGGGAAGAAAAGTAAATTCAGAGACAGGAGAGCAATCTGAAGAAACAAAATGTGAAAAAAAAAGCAAAACTTTTCAAAACCCTGTGAAAACCATGATAGTGAATGGGATGACAAGGAGTGCAGGGAAATGGGGCAAAGATTTCCCGTTTAATCCTCACTGAAATGGCAAGATTACATTCCCTTTCCTGAAAGGAAGTCTTTTCTTTTCAGGAAAGGGAATTAAATTTTGAAATCAGAAAACCAAGTCTAATAAGTGCTCTGGAAATAAGATATGATCAAAAAGAGCGGAACGGAAAAAAATGCAGAGATTATGGAAATGGAGGGATCAGAGCCAAGAGGACTGAGAGGAAATGAGGGCCAGTGAAAAAGACCATAACTTGCTCAAATTACTCCAAATCCAATCCTTAAACGTGGGAAGAAAAGTAAATTCAGAGACAGGAGAGCAATCTGAAGAAAGAAAAAGAGAAAAAAAAATTCAAAACTTTTCAAAACCCTGTGAGAACCATGATAGTGAATGGGATGACAAGAAGTGCAGGGAAATGGAGCACAGCTTGCCAGTTCAATCCTCATTGGAATTGCAAGATTCCATTCCCTTTCATGAAAGGAAGGTTTTTCTTTTCAGGAAAGGGAATTAAATCTTGAAATCAGAAAACCAAGTCTAACAAGTGCTCTGAAAAGGAGATATGATCAAAAAGTGCGGAATGGCAAAAAATGCAGAAATTGTGGAAAGGGAGGGATCACAGCCAAGAAGACTGAGATGAAATGAGGGCCAGTGAAAAAGACCATAACTTGCTCAAATTGCTCCAAAACCAATCCTTAAACTCAATGAAGTAATGACAACTCAGAGACAGGAGAGCAGTCTGAAGAAAGAAAATGTGAAAAAAAAAAAAGCAAAACTTTTCAAAACCATGTGAAAACCATGATAGTGAATGGGATGACAAGAAGTGCAGGGAAATGGAGCAAAGCTTGCCAGTTTAATCCTCACTGGAACTGCAAGATTCCATTCCCTTTCCTGAAAGGAAGGCTTTTATTTTCATGAAAGGGGATTAAATCTATAAATCAGAAAACCAAGTCTAACAAGTGCCCCAGAAAGGAGATATGATCAAAAGAGCGGAATGGAAAAACTCCAGAAATTTTGGAATATGAGGGATCACAGCCAAGAGGACTGAGATGAAATGAGGGCCAGTGAAAAAGGCCATAAATTGCTCAAATTACTCCAAATCCAATCCTTAAACGTGGGAAGAAATGTAAACTTAGAGACAGAAGAGCAATCTGAAGAAACAAAATGCGAAAAAAAAGAAGCAAAACTTTTCATAACCCTGTAAAAACCATGATAGTGAATGGGATGACAAGAAGTGCAGGGAAATGGAGCGAAGATTTCCCGTTTAATCCTCACTGAAATAGCAAGATTACATTCCCTTTCCTGAAATGAAGTCTTTTCTTTTCAGGAAAGGGAATTAAATCTTGAAATCAGAAAACCAAGTCTAACAAGTGCTCTGGAAATGAGATATGATCAAAAAGAGTGGAATGGAAAAAAATGCAGAAATTATGGAAATGGAGGGATCACAGCCAAGAGGACTGAGATGAAATGAGGGCCAGTAAAAAAGAACATTACTTGCACAAATTACTCCAAATCCAATCCTTAAACGCGGGAAGAAAAGTAAATTCAGAGGGAGGTGAGGAATCTGAAGAAACAAAATGCGAAAAAAAAAAGGCAAAAATTTGCAAAAGCATGTGAAAACAATGATAGTGAATGGGATGATAAGAAGCGCAGGGAAATGGAGCAAAGCTTTCCAGTTTAATCCTCACTGGAATTGCAAGATTCCATTCCCTTTCCTGAAAGGAAGGCTTTTCTTTTCAGAAAAGTGGATTAAATTTTGAAATCAGAAAAGCAAGTCTAACAAGTGCTCTTGAAAGGAGATATGATCAAAAAGAGCGGAATGGAAAAACTCCAGAAATTTTGGAATTTGAGGGATCACAGCAAAGAGGACTGAGATGAAATGAGGGCCAGTGAACAAGACCATAACTTGCTCAAATTACTCCAAATCCAATCCTTAAACGTGGGAAGAAATGCAAACTCAGACACAGAAGAGCAATCTGAAAAAAGAAAATGTAAATAAAAAACCCAAAATTTTTCAAAAACCATGTGAGAACCATGGTAGTGAATGGGATGACAAGAACTGCAGGGAAATGGAGCAAAGCTTGCCAGTTTAATCCTCAGTGAAATAGCAAGATTCCATTCCCTTTCCAGAAAGGAAGGCTTTATTTCAGCAAAGGAAATGAAATCTTGCAATTCCAGTGAGGATTAAAATGGCAAGCTGTGCTCCATTTCCCTGCAATTCTTGTCATCCCATTCAGTAGTGTTGTTTTCACATGGCTTCACCCGCTTGGCCTGCTTGATGGCAGCACACGTCTCACAGTCATGGATAACCTGAGAAATACTGTCCATGGTTAGATCCACCCCTCGGTCTTGGGCCCACTTATAGGTGGCATCTCTACCCTGATGGCCTGAGGCATCATGGGCCCATCGAGCTAGGAACAACTCTCCCTTGTGTTCCCAATGTAAATCAATCTTTGACACTTCTATTTTTGCTGCCCGATCTACCTGCTCGTTGTTTCGATGCTCTTCATTAGCTCTGCTCTTGGGGATGTGGGCATCTACGTGGCGGACTTTCACAGGTAGTCTCCCTACCCTGGTAGCAATGTCTTTCCACTCCTCAGCAGCCCAAATTGGTTTCCCTCCACGCTGCCAATTAGCCTCTTTCCACCTCTTCAGCCATCCCCACAGAGCATTGGCTACCATCCATGAATCAGTGTAGAGGTAGAGCCTCGGCCACCCCTCTCTTTCAGCAATATCCAAGGCCAATTGAACAGCCTTGAGTTCTGCAAGTTGACTTGATCCACCCTCTCCTTCAGTGGCCTCAGCAACTTGTCGTGTGGGACTCCACACGGTTGCTTTCCACTTCCGGTTCATCCCTACAATACGACAGGAACCGTCAGTGAAAAGGGCATAATGCGTCTCCTCTGCTGGCAATTGGTTGTATGGTGGAGCCTCTTCAGCCCGTGTCACTTGCTCTTGTTCTTCATCTGTGAGGCCAAAATTTTCACCCTCTGTAGCTTCGACTCCAAAATCCCAGTGGCCGGCCTCGAGTCTCACCAGGCACCTTCTGCCAAAGGCTCCAGGACAGGCCATTGTTCCCGGCTGCTGAGTAGAGCACGTTCTTCACATCTGGTCCTGTCCTCACTGGGCCAAGGGCCACTGCATGAGCCATCTCCTGCTTGATCTGGGCAAAAGCTTGTTGCTGCTCAGGGCCCCAGTGGAAATCATTCTTTTTTTCGGGTGACCGGGTAAAGAGGGCTCACAATCTGACTATACTTGGGAATATGCATCCTCCAGAAACCTATAGCACCTAGGAAAGCTTGTGTCTCCTTCTTATTGGTTGGTGGAGACATCGCTGTGATCTTGTTGATGACATCGGTAGGAATCTGCCGCCGTCCATCTTGCCACTTTACTCCCAGGAACTGGATCTCTCGGGCAGGTCCCTTGACCTTGCTCTGCTTGATGGCAAAACCAGCTTTCAGGAGAATTTGGATGATCTTCTCTCCTTTCTCAAACACTTCCATTGCCGTGTTCCCCCACACAATGATGTCATTGATATACTGTAGGTGCTCCGGAGCCTCACCCTTTCCCAGTGCAGCTTGGATCAGTCCATGGCAGATGGTAGGACTGTGCTTCCACCCCTGGGGCAGTCGATTCCAGGTGTACTGCACGCCCCTCCATGTGAAGGCAAACTGAGGCCTGCATTCTGCTGCCAAAGGAATGGAGAAAAATGCATTGGCAATATCAACTGTGGCATACCATTTTGCTGCCTTGGACTCCAGCTCATACTGGAGCTCCAACATGTCTGGCACAGCAGCACTCAGTGGTGGTGTCACCTCATTCAATGCACGGTAGTCCACAGTCAATCTCCATTCTCCTTCAGATTTGCGCACAGGCCAAATGGGGCTGTTGAAGGGTGAGTGGGTTTTACTAACCACCCCTTGGCTCTCCAGCTCTTGAATCATCTTATGAATGGGAATCACAGCATCTCGAGTGGTTCTATACTGTCGGCGGTGTACTATAGAAGTGGCAATTGGTACCCGTTGTTCTTGTACTTTCAAGAGTCCTACTGCAGAGGGATTCTTGGACAGTCCAGGCAAGGTGTTCAATTGCCGGATGCCCTCTGTCACTACAGCCGCAATCCCGAATGCCCACCTGAGTCCTTTCGGGTCTTTGAAATACCCACTTCGGAGGTAATCTATGCCCAAAATACATGGGGCCTCTGGGCCAGTCACAATAGGGTGTTTCTCCCACTCATTTCCAGTCAGGTTCACATCAGCTTCCACCACAGTAAAATCCTGTGATCCCCCTGTCACACCAGCAATAGAGACAGATTCTGCCCCTACATGTCTTGATGGCATTAATGTGCACTGCGCACCAGTATCAACCAAGGCCTCATATCTTTGTGGTTCTGATGTGCCAGGCCAACGAATCCACACAGTCCAAAATACACGGTTTTCCCTAGCCTCTACCTGGCTAGAGGCAGGGCCCCTCTAAGCCTGGTTATCCTTCTTTCCTTGAGCATATGCCTTAGAGGTTCCTTCAAGGGGGTCGGGCATGTCATCATCGTCATACCTGGCCGTTCGGCTACGGGCAACTGGAGCCGCTTCCCTTTTGGTGGAACTCCCTCTTTGAGTCTTGACTTCCTTCAATTCACGCACCCGTTGTGCCAGGGCAGCCGTAGATTTTCCATCCCATCTGTTCATATTTTCTCCGCAATCCCGCAGGAAGAACCACAGCTCAGCGCGTGGAGTGTACCCTCTCTCCCTAGCCGGGGAGCGTCTACGTTGGGTACCAGAACCTCTGATCTGTACTGCTGAGATTTGGAGAAGGTCCTCTCTAATCTCCTCCCTGAGTCTCTTATGATTCTCATCTATCTTATCCTCTAGTTTCTGTAGATGTGTTTCCACAGCTGCGATTCTGGCGTGTGTTGGACCATGCACAGCATCTGCATATGCTCGGAGCTTCTTCGCCATATCAAGCACAGTTTCCTCCATGTCCTCCCGCTTCATTACTGCTAAAGCAGAAGCGTATTCTAATGGTCCGAGTCGTATAAGTTTTCGCCACATCACAGATGTACATGATACCAAGTCTGGGTTCCTAGTGTTTATGTCATCTGAGAAAACCATCTCTGCCACTGCCATTTCTCTCAAGCGTTGAATCCCTTGTTCTATGGTATTCCATGGGGTTTGCTGGATATAGAGATCATCTGCACATAAGTATCTTTCTGCCACGCTTCCTAGGACCCGTATCCAGAGACTGCAAGGACTAGCCTCTCTCATCATCTCCTGGTCGATGACTGGATCATGTGACAGGGATCCCAGATGCCTCGCTTCAGTGCCATCCAGAATTGTAGCCTCACCTGCGGCATCCCAAAGACGGACTAACCAACTAATTATAGATTCATCAGGTTGTCGCCGGTAATCTTTTCTTAGGCCTCGAAGGTCCTTCAGGGAAAAGGAGTCAATATTGGCTTCTGATCCTGTGCTGGAAGATTTGGCTTCTGATTTTGGTGAAGGTCCTTCTCTTGGATCATCATCGTCCACTGGTCGATCGGTTTTATGTGTGTGCTTCTTTGCTGGAGCAACTGCCAGGGGCTTAGGCTTACTGTCTGGGGTGTTGGCTGCAGCCTGAGTGACTGGGGTAGCTGTTGATTTGTATCCCTTCCCCCGTGCCTCTGTCTGCTGCCCTACAGTCTCTAGCAATGTGCGATAAGCATATGCCAGGGCCCAGCTTAGTGCAGCGACCTTCTCCCCCTTAGAGCCATCATGGTACCTCTCTTTCAGGTATTTCCCCAGCTCCACTGGATTCTGAATTTGTTCCTGTGGAAAATCCCAGACTACAGGGTCAGAGAATTCCTTGAGGAGTTGGCCCATATCCTCCCATTCTCCACACCACTCAGGATTTCCTCTGCCTGGGTCAGGAGTTTCATCAGCCCCTCTAGAAATCTCAGCCCATATTTTAGAGAAGCTGCAGACTGTATAGAGGAGGCTTACCAGATGACATACCAGAAAGATGGTCTCTTTAACACTCAGGGGAAACTCAACATTCTCCAGCAATGATTCAACCGATTCAGAGGAGAAGAAGGAAACAAAAGACTGCAACACTTCATCCTCTGCTCCTCCTCCCACAAACAGGGTGAATAACCATAACCATGACCCATACATAGAAGGAATAGACCTCAGCACCTTTATAAACTTCCTACAAATTATTATCATTAAGCCAAGGCCAATAGCTACTCTAATCCGCGTCCCTCTACTGTAAAAACTGTGTATTAATGACAATATTGGGGCTATCTCTGGATATGCAAATAAACCTAAGGACCACAAAGGTATTAAGACCTCAAAGAAGCCTAAGGATCCAAAACACATCAAGGCCCCCACCCCAAGAGACATGAGTTCAAACAGCATATTTACTGACTGCTAAATACTAATCAGTTCAGGGTTTTTCCACTCTCTCGAGCCCCACGTCGGGCGCCAAGAAGTTTGTCGTGGTTTCAGGCAGATTTTGGGACAAATCCTCCCAAGGGGCCCCTCTCCCCTCCCCCAACTGGTTCGGGAAAAAACTTCCTCAGAGAGAAGTGGAAACAACCTGTTTATTAAACAGGCAAAGCACTCCCAGCACAATACCCGATGACAAGAGCTTCGTGCCGCTTATGGAGGGATAACAAACTTAAAGAAAGTCTCTCCTCTTGAAGATTGTCAGTGTGCTCCACCACTCTCTCTCCGCTGACGTTGGAAAAAAAAAAGATGTGCAGGGCTGGTCTTGGTGATCTCGGTGGGGTGGGTCCCCTGTGGAGGCCCCCCGGTGCTTCCCAGGTCCGCAGTCCGGAGAGGTTGGAACAGTTCTGAGGAGAGGGCAAAAAAAAAAAAAAAAAAAAAAAGAAAAAAAAGAAAAAAAGGAAAAAAAGAAGAAAGCAAAAAGCTTCAGCTATTCTACAGCGTCTAAACTATGCTAGCACTAAAACTAACTAACTGCCCGGGAAAAAACAACAGAGCTTCTTCAGTCTCGCCGAGTTCCAGCTCCCCCGCTTCAAGGTCACTCCGAGGAGCAGAGTTTTCCTGGGGAAAAACAAACCGCGCTTGCCCACCCCCCTGCAGCCAACAGACAATTGGGGATACACAGTCACCCCAGGACAAGGGGTCACAGCCAAGATGACTGAGATGAAATGAGGGCCAGTTAAAAAGACCATAACTTCCTCAAATTACTCCAAATCCAATCCTTAAACGCAAGGAAGAAAGGAAAACTCAGAGACAGGAGAGCAGTCTGAAGAAACAAAATGTGAAAAAAAAAAGCAAAACTTTTCAAAACCATGTGAAAACAATGATAGTGAATGGGATGACAAGAAGTGCAGGGAAATGGAGTAAAGCTTGCCAGTTTAACCTCACAGGAATTGCAAGATTCCATTCCCTTTCCTGAAAGGAAGGCGTTTTTTTCAGGAAAGGGGATTAAATCTTGAAATCAGAAAACCAGGTCTAACAAGTGCTCTGAAAAGGAGATATGATCAAAAAGAGGGGAATGGAAAATAATGCTGAAATTATGGAATGAGGGTTAAGTTCTCCTGTAGAATTTTTCCCCCCCATGAGTTGCTAGATTTTTAAGTAGGGATTGGTAAGCGGTGCTTAACCTGACAAAAGAAGTTGATCACTTGGTTTTGGGGGAGGGAGGAGGCTCCTGGGAGAGCTGAGGTGTGGACTCACTGCTCCCAGTCTTCCGGGGAGCACGGATCGGGCGACGGCTGGCTGCCTGGAGTCCACGGCTACCGGAGGAGTTTGGTCCTGGGAATTCTACCATCTGTTAGAGTGCCCAGGAATTCGGAGTTTCTTTGCAGTCCTGCTGGATTTTTGGGTCAACCCTTGTACAGCCGCTGCGGCTTCTCCGGCACTGCCCACCTTGCCTGCCGGGGCACCCCCTGCCTGCTGAGGACAGTCCACCGCTTCCAGCTTCCAGCCACCAGCGCCGGAGCTTTCCACCGTTTGCCCTCAGGGTTCTTTGGTTCTGTTTTACTGTTATTATAATTGCTGTTGTTGTTTCTCTGTCCTGTTATATTTACTAGTAAAGGACAGTTATTCCTTTTCCCCATAGCTCTGACCGAAAAGTTTTTCTTTTAATCTTCCAAATTATAATAACACGGAGGGAAGGATTTAAATTCCGCATTTTCCTAGATAGGCCTGACTCTCCTTAGCAGACACCTGTCTTTTTCAAACCGAGACATATGGAAATGGTGGTATCACAGCCAAGAGGACTGACATGAAATGAGGGCCAGTGAAAAAGACCATAACTTGCTCAAATTACTCCAAATCCAATCCTTAAACGCGGGAAGAAATGTAAATTCAGAGACAAGAGAGCAATCTGAAGAAAAAAAATGTGAAAAAAAAAAAGCAAAAATTTTCAAAACCATGTGAAAACAACGATAGTGAATGCGATGACAAGAATTGCAGGGAAATTAGAGTAAAGCTTGCCAGTTTAATCCTCATTGGAATTGCAAGATTCCATTCCCTTTGCTGAAAAGAACGCTTTTCTTTTCAGGAAAGGGGATGAAATCTTGAAATCAGAAAACCGAGTCTAACAAGTGCTCCAGAAAGGAGATATGATAAAAAAGAGGGGAATGGAAAAAAATGCAGAAATTATGGAAATGGAGGTATCACAGCCAAGAAGACTGAGACGAAATGAGGGCCCGTGAAAAAGGCCATAACTTGCTCAAATTACTCCAAATCCAATCCTTAAACGCGGGAAGATATGTAAATTCAGAGACAGGAGAGCAATCTGAAGAAACAAAATGTGAAAAAAAAACGCATAAATTTTCAAAACCATGTGAAAACCATGGTAGTGAATGGGATGACAAGAAGTGCAGGGAAATGGAGCAAAGCTTGCCAGTTTAATCCTTACTGAAATCGCAAGATTTCATTCCCTTTCCTGAAAGGAAGGCTTTTCTTTTCAGGAAAGGGGATTAAATCTTGAAATCAGAAAACCAAGTCTAACAAGTGCTCCGGAACGTAGATATGATCAAAAAGAGCGGAATGGAAAATAATGCTGAAATTATGGTGTTGAGGGTTAAGTTCTCCTGTAGAATTTTTCCCCCCCCATGAGTTGCTAGATTTTTAAGTAGGGATTGGTAAGCGGTGCTTAACCTGACAAAAGAAGTTGATCACTTGGTTTTGGGGGAGGGAGGAGGCTGCTGGGAGAGCTGAGGTGTGGACTCACTGCTCTCAGTCTTCCGGGGAGCACGGATCGGGCGACGGCTGACTGCCTGGAGTCCACGGCTGCCGGAGGAGTTTGGTCCTGGGAATTCTACCATCTGTTAGAGTGCCTAGGAATTCGGAGTTTCTTCGCAGTCCTGCTGGATTTTTGGGTCAACCCTTGTACAGCCGCTGCGGCTTCTCCGGCACTGCCCACCTTGCCTGCCGGGGCACCCCCTGCCTGCTGAGGACAGTCCACCGCTTCCAGCTTCCAGCCACCAGCGCCGGAGCTTTCCACCGTTTGCCCTCAGGGTTCTTTGGTTCTGTTTTACTGTTATTATAATTGCTGTTGTTGTTTCTCTGTCCTGTTATATTTACTACTAAAGGACAGTTATTCCTTTTCCCCATAGCTCTGACCGAAAAGTTTTCATTTAATCTTCCAAATTATAATAACACGGAGGGAAGGATTTAAATTCCTCATTTTCCTACATAGGCCTGACTCTCCTTAGCAGACACCTGTCTTTTTCAAACCGAGACATATGGAAATGGTGGTATCACAGCCAAGAGGACTGACATGAAATGAGGGCCAGTGAAAAAGACCATAACTTGCTCAAATTACTCCAAATCCAATCCTTAAACGCGGGAAGAAATGTAAATTCAGAGACAAGAGAGCAATCTGAAGAAAAAAAATGTGAAAAAAAAAAAAGCAAAAATTTTCAAAACCATTTGAAAACAACGATAGTGAATGCGATGACAAGAATTGCAGGGAAAAAGAGTAAAGCTTGCCAGTTTAATCCTCACAGGAATTGAAAGATTCCATTCCCTTTGCTGAAAAGAAGTATTTCCTTTTAAGGAAAGGGATTAAATTTTGAAATCATATAAGCAAGTCTAGCAAGTGCTCCTGAAAAGAGATATGATCAAAAAGAGGGGAATGTAAAAAAAATGCAGAAATTCTTGGAAATGGAGGGGTCACAGCCAAGAGGACCGAGATGAAACGAGAACCAGTGAAAAAGACCATAACTTGCTCAAATTACTCCAAATCCAATCCTTAAACGCAAGGAAGAAATGTAAATTCAGAGACAGGAGAGCAATCTGAAAAAACAAATTGTGAAAAAAAAAGCAAAAATTTTTAAAACCATGTGAAAACAACACTACTGAATGGGATGACAAGAATTGCAGGGAAATGGAGCACAGCTTGCCATTTTAATCCTCACTGGAATTGCAAGATTTCATTTCCTTTGCTGAAAGGAAGGCTTTTCATTTCAGGAAAGGTATTAAATCTAGAAATCAGAAAACCAAGTCTAACAAGTGCTCCTGAAAGGAGATATGATCAAAAAGAGTGGAATGGAAATACCACCAGAAAATTTTGGAAATGGGGGGATCACAGGCCAGAGGACTGAGATGAAATGAGGGCCAGTGAAAAAGACCATAACTTGCTCAAATTACTCCAAATCCAATCCTTAAATGCGGGAAGAAATGTAAATTCACAGACAGGAGAGCAATCTGAAGAAACAAAATGTGAAAAAAAAAGCAAAAATTTTTAGAACCATGTGAAATCAATGATAGTGAATGGGATGACAAGAAGTGCATGGAAATGGACCAAAGCTTGCCAGTTTAATCCTCACTGAAATCGCAAGATTTCATTCCCTGTCCTGAAAGGAAGGCTTTTCTTTTCAGGAAAGGGGATTAAATCTTGCAAACAGACAACCAAGTCTAACGAGTGCTCTGGAAAGGAGATAAGTTCAAAAAGAGCGGAATGGCAAAAAATGCAGAATTTATGGAAAGGGAGGGGTCACAGCCAAGAGGACTGAGATGAAATGAGGGCCAGTGAAAAAGACGATAACTTGCTCAAATTACTCCAAATCCAATCCTTAAATGCGGGACGAAATGTAAATTCAGAGACAGGAGAGCAATCTGAAGGAACAAAATGTGAAAAAAAAAAAAAGCAAAAATTTGCAAAACCATGTAAAAACAATGATAGTGAATGGGATGACAAGAAGTGCAGGGAAATGGACCAAAGCTTGCCAGTTTAATCCTCACTGAAATCGCAAGATTTCATTCCCTGTCCTGAAAGGAATGCTTTTCTTTTCAGAAAAGGGGAATAAATCTTGAAATCAGAAAACCAAGTCTAAGAAGTGCTCTGGAAAGTAGATATTATCAAAAAGAGCGGAATGGAAAAAAATGCAGAAAATATGGAAATGGTGGGTTCACAGCCAAGAAGACTGAGATGAAATGAGGGCCAATGAAAAAGACCATAACTTGCTCAAATTACTCCAAATCCAATCCTTAAACGTGGGAAGAAATGTAAATTCAGAGACAGGAGAGCAATCTGAAGAAACAAAATGTGAAAAAAAAAAGCAAAACTTTTCAAAACCATGTGAAAACAATGATAGTGAATGGGATGACAAGAAGTGTAGGGAAATGGAGCAAAGCTGGCCAGTTTAATCTTCACTGGAATTGCAAGATTCCATTCCCTTTTATGAAAGGGAGTCTTTCCTTTTCAGGAAAGGGAATGAAATCTTGAAATCAGAAAACCAAGTCTAACAAGTGCTCGGGAAAAGAGACATGACCAAAAAGAGTGGAATGGAAAAAAATGAAGAAATTATGGAAATGGAGAGATCAAAGCCAAAAGGACAGAGATGAAATGAGGGCCAGTGAAAAAGACCATAACTTGCTCAAATTACTCCAAATCCAATCCTTAAACGCGGGAAGAAATGTAAATTCAGACACAGGAAGAGCAATCTGAAGAAACGTAGTGTGAAAATAAAAAATAACAATAAATTTTGAAAACCATGTGAAAACAATGATAGTGAATGGGATGACAAGAAATGCAGGGAAATGGAGCAAAGATTTCCAATTTAATCCTCACTGAAATAGGAAGATTTCCTTCCCTTTCCTGAAAGGAATGCTTTTCTTTTCAGAAAAGGGGATTAAATCTTGAAATCAGAAAACCAAGTCTAACAAGTGCTCTGGAAAGGAGATATGATCAAAAAGAGCGGAATGGAAAAAAATGCAGAAAATATGGAAATGGAGGGTTCACAGGTAAGAAGACTGAGATGAAATGAGGGCCAGTGAAAAAGACCATAACTTGCTCAAATTACTCCAAATCCAATCCTTAAACACGGGAAGAAATGTAAATTCAGAGACAGGAGAGCAATCTGAAGAAACAAAATGTGAAAAAAAGGCAAAAATTTTGAAAACCATGTGAAAACACCGATAGAGAATAGGATGACAAGAAGTGTAGGGAAATGGAGCAAAGCTTGCCAGTTTAATCCTCATTGGAACTGCAAGATTCCATTCCCTTTCCTGAAAGGAAGGCGTTTTTTTCAGGAAAGGGGATTAAATCTTGAAATCAGAAAACCAAGTCTAACAAGTGCTCCGGAAAGTAGATATGATCAAAAAAGCACGGATCGGGCGACGGCTGGCTGCCTGGAGTCCACGGCTTCCGGAGGAGTTTGGTCCTGGGAATTCTACCATCTGTTAGAGTGCCTAGGGATTCGGAGTTTCTTCGCAGTCCTGCAGGATTTTTGGGTCAACCCTTGTACAGCCGCTGCGGCTTCTCCGGCACTGCCCACCTTGCCTGCCGGGGCACCCCCTGCCTGCTGAGGACAGTCCACCGCTTCCAGCTTCCAGCCACCAGCGCCGGAGCTTTCCACCGTTTGCCCTCAGGGTTCTTTGGTTCTGTTTTACTGTTATTATAATTCCTGTTGTTGTTTCTCTGTCCTGTTATATTTACTAGTAAAGGACAGTTATTCCTTTCCCCCATAGCTCTGACTGAAAAGTTTTTCTTTTAATCTACCAAATTATAATAACACGGAGGGAAGGATTTAAATTCCGCATTTTCCTAGATAGGCCTGACTCTCCTTAGCAGACACCTGTCTTTTTCAAACCGAGACATATGGAAATGGTGGTATCACAGCGAAGAGGACGGACATGAAATGAGGGCCAGTGAAAAAGACCATAACTTGCTCAAATTACTCAAGATCCAATCCTTAAACGCGGGAAGAAATGTAAATTCAGAGACAAGAGAGCAATCTGAAGAAAAAAATGTGAAAAAAAAAAAGCAAAAATTTTCAAAACCATGTGAAAACAACGATAGTGAATGCGATGACAAGAATTGCAGGGAAATAGAGCAAAGCTTGCCAGTTTAATCCTCACTGGAATTGCAAGATTCCATTCCCTTTGCTGAAAAGAAGTATTTCCTTTTAAGGAAAGGGATTAAATTTTGAAATCATATAAGCAAGTCTAGCAAGTGCTCCTGAAAAGAGACATGACCAAAAAGAGGGGAATGTAAAAAAATGCAGAAATTTTTGGAAATGGAGGGGTCACAGCCAAGAGGACTGAGATGAAATGAGGGCCAGTGAAAAAGACCATAACTTGCTCAAATTACTCCAAATCCAATCCTTAAATGCGGGAAGAAATGTAAATTCAGAGAGAGGAGAGCAATCTGAAGAAACAAAATATGAAAACAAAAAATAACAATAAATTTTCAAAACCATGTGAAAACCATGGTCGTGAATGGGATGACAAGAAGTGCAGTGAAATGGAGCAAAGCTTTCCAGTTTAATCCTCATCGAAATGAAAATATTTCAATTCCTTTCCTGAGAGGAAGGCTTTTCATTTCAGGAAAAGCGATTAAATATTCAAATCAGGAAACCAAGTTTAACAAGTGCTCCTGAAAAGAGATATGGTCAAAAAGAGCAGAATGTAAAAAAATGCAGAAATTTATGGAAATGGAGGGATCACAGACAAGAGGACTGAGATGAAATGCGGGCCAGTGACAAAGACCATAACTTGCTCAAATTACTCCAAATCCAATCCTTAAACGCAAGGAAGAAATGTAAATTCAGACACAGGAGAGCAATCTGAAGAAACAAAATGTGAAAAAAAAAGCAAAAATTTTTAAAACCATGTGAAAACAACACTACTGAATGGGATGACAAGAATTGCAGGGAAATGGAGCAAAGCTTTCCATTTTAATCCTCACTGGAATTGCAAGATTTCATTTCCTTTGCTGAAAGGAAGGCTTTTCATTTCAGGAAAGGTATTAAATCTAGAAATCAGAAAACCAAGTCTAACAAGTGCTCCTGAAAGGAGATATGATCCAAAAGAGTGGAATGGAAAAACCACCAGAAAATTTTGGAAATGGGGGGATCACAGGCCAGAGGACTGAGATGAAATGAGGGCCAGTGAAAAAGACCATAACTTGCTCAAATTACTCCAAATCCAATCCTTAAATGCGGGAAGAAATGTAAATTCACAGACAGGGGAGCAATCTGAAGAAACAAAATGTGAAAAAAAAATCAAAAATTTTTAGAACCATGTGAAATCAATGATAGTGAATGGGATGACAAGAAGTGCAGGGAAATGGAGCAAAGCTTGCCAGTTTAATCCTCACTGAAATCGCAAGATTTCATCCCCTGTCCTGAAAGGAAGGTTTTTCTTTTCAGGAAAGGGGATTAAATCTTGAAAACAGACAACCAAGTCTAACGAGTGCTCTGAAAAGGAGATAAGTTCAAAAAGAGCGGAATGGCAAAAAATGCAGAATTTATGGAAAGGGAGGGGTCACAGACAAGAGGACTGAGATGAAATGAGGGCCAGTGAAAAAGACGATAACTTACTCAAATTACTCCAAATCCAATCCTTAAATGCGGGACGAAATGTAAATTCAGAGACAGGAGAGCAATCTGAAGGAACAAAATATGAAAAAAAAAAAAACCAAAAATGTGCAAAACCATGTGAAAACAATGATAGTGAATGGGATGGCAGGAAGTGTAGGGAAATGGAGCCAAGCTAGCCAATTTAATCTTCACTGGCATTGCAAGATTCCATTCCCTTTCATGAAAGGGAGTCTTTCCTTTTCAGGAAAGGGAATGAAATCTTGAAATCAGAAAACCAAGTCTAAAAAGTGCTCTGGAAAGGAGATATGATCAAAAAGAGCGGAATGTAAAAAAATGCAGAAATTATGGAAAGGGAGGGGTCACAGCCAAGAAGACTGAGTGAAATGAGGGCCAGCGAAAAAGACCATTAGTTGCTCAAATTACTCCAAATCCAATCCTTAAATGCGGGAAGATATGTAAATTCAGAGACAGGAGAGCAATCTGAAGAAAGAAAATGTAAAAAAAAAAAAAAACCCGAAACTTTTCAAAACCATGTGAAAACCATAGTAGTGAATGGGATGAGAAGAATTGCAGGGAAATGGAGCAAAGCTTGCCAGTTTAATCCTCATTGGAATTACAAGATTTCATTCCCATTCCATAAAGGAAGGCTTTTCTTTTCAGGAAAGGTAATTAAATCTTGAAATCAGAAAACCAAGTCTAACAAGTGCTCTGGAAATGAGATATGATCAAAAAGAGCGGAATGGAAAAAAATGCAGAAATTATGGAAATGGAGAGATCAAAGCCAAGAGGACTGAGATGAAATGAGGGCCAGTGAAAAAGACCATAACTTGCTCAAATTACTCCAAATCCAATCCTTAAACGCGGGAAGAAATGTAAATTCAGAGACAGGAGAGCAATCAGAAGAAACAAAATGTGGAAAAAAAAACCCAAAACTTTTCAAAACCATGTGAAAACCATGGTAGCGAATGGGATGGCAAGAAGTGCAGGGAAATGGAGCAAAGATTTCCCGTTTAACCGCACTGAAATAGCAAGATTTCATTCCCTTTCCCGAAAGAAATGCTTTTCTTTTCAGAAAAGTGGATTAAATCGTGAAATCAGAAAACCAAGTCTAACAAGTGCTCTGAAAAGGAGATATGATCAAAAAGAGCGGAATGGAAAAAAATGCAGAAATTTTGGAAAGGGAGGGGTCACAGCCAAGAGGACTGAGATGAAATGAGGGCCAGTGAAAAAGACCATAACTTCCTCAAATTAATCCAAATCCAATCCTTAAATGCAAGGAAGAAAGGAAAACTCAGAGACAGGAGAGCCGTCTGAAGGAACAAAATCAGAAAAAAAGCGCAAAAATTTTCAAAAACATGTGAAAACCATGATAGTGAATGGGATGAGAAGAATTGCAGGGAAATGGAGCAAAGCTTGCCAGTTTAATCCTCATTGGAATGACAAGATTTCATTCCCATTCCATAAAGGAAGGCTTTTCTTTTCAGAAAAGGGGATTAAATCTTGAAATCAGAAAACCAAGTCTAACGAATGCTCTGGAAAGGAGATATTATCAAACAGAGCGGAATGGAAAAAAATGCAGAAATTATGGAAAGAGCGGAATGGAAAAAATGCAGAAATTATGGAAATGTAGGGTTCACAGCCAAGAAGACTGAGATGAAATGAGGGCCAGGGAAAAAGACCATAACTTGCTCAAATTACTCCAAATCCAATCCTTAAACGTGGGAAGAAATGTAAATTCAGAGACAGGAGAGCAATCTGAAGTAAAAAAATGTGAAAAAAAAAAAAGCAAAATTTTTCAAAACCATGTGAAAACCATGATAGTGAATGGGATGACAAGAATTGCAGGGAAATGGAGCAAAGCTTGCCAGTTTAATCCTCATTGGAATTACAAGATTTCATTCCCATTCCATAAAGGAAGGCTTTTCTTTTCAGAAAAGGGGATTAAATCTTGAAATCAGAAAACCAAGTCTAACAAGTGCTCTGGAAAGGAGATATTATCAAAAAGAGCGGAATGGAAAAAAATGCAGAAATTATGGAAAGGGAGGGTTCACAGCCTAGAAGACTGAGATGAAATGAGGGCCAGGGAAAAAGACCATAACTTGCTCAAATTACTCCAAATCCAATCCTTAAACGCGGGAAGAAATGTAAATTCAGAGACAGGAGAGCAATCTGTAGAAACAAAATGTGAAAAAAAAAAAGCAAAAATTTGCAAAAGCATGTGAAAACAATGATAGTGAATGGGATGACAAGAAGCACAGGGAAATGGAGCAAAGCTGGCCAGTTTAATCTTCACTGGAATTGCAAGATTCCATTCCCTTTCATGAAAGGAAGGCTTTTCTTTTCAGGAAAGGGAATTAAATCTTCAAATCAGAAAACCAAGACTAACAAGTGCTCCGGAAAGGAGATATGATCAAAAAGAGCGGAACGGAAAAAAATGCAGAAATTATGGAAAAGGAGGGATCAAAGCCAAAAGGACTGAGATGAAATGAGGGCCAGTGAAAAAGACCATAACTTGCTCAAATTACTCCAAAAACAATCCTTAAATGCGGGAAGAAATGTAAATTCAGAGACAGGAGAGCAATCAGAAGAAACGTAGTGTGAAAATAAAAAATAACAATAAATTTTGAAAACCATGTGAAAACAATGATAGTGAATGGGATGACAAGAAATGCAGGGAAATGGAGCAAAGATTTCCCATTTAATCCTCACTGAAATAGCAGGATTTCGTTCCCTTTCCTGAAAGGAATGCTTTTCTTTTCAGAAAAGGGGATTAAATCTTGAAATCAGAAAACCAAGTCTAACAAGTGCTCCGGAAAGGAGATATTATCAAAAAGAGCGGAATGGAAAAAAATGCAGAAATTATGGAAATGGCGGGATCAAAGCCAAGAGGACTGAGATGAAATGAGGGCCAGTGAAAAAGACCATAACTTGCTCAAATTACTCCAAATCCAATCCTTAAACACGGGAAGAAATGTAAATTCAGAGACAGGAGAGCAATCTGAAGAAACAAAATGTGAAAAAAAAAAAGCAAAACTTTTCAAACCATGTGAAAACAATGATAGTGAATGGGATGACAAGAAGTGCAGGGAAATGGAGCAAAGCTGGCCAGTTTAATCTTCCCTGGAATTGCAAGATTCCATTCCCTTTCCTGAAAGGAATGCTTTTCTTTTCAGAAAAGGGGATTAAATCTAGAATTCAGAAAACCAAGTCGAACAAGTGCTCTGGAAAGTAGATATTATAAAAAAGAGCGGAATGGAAAAAAATGCAGAAATTATGGAAATGGAGGGTTCAGAGCCAAGAAGACTGAGATGAAATGAGGGCCAGTGAAAAAGACCATAACTTGTTCAAATTACTCCAAATCCAATCCTTAAACGCGGGGAGAAATGTAAATTCAGAGACAGGAGAGCAATCTGAAGAAACAAAATGTGGAAAAAAAAAGCAAAACTTTTCAAAACCATGTGAAAACCATGGTAGCGAATGGGATGGCAAGAAGTGCAGGGAAATGGAGCAAAGATTTCGCGTTTAATCCTCACTGAAATAGCAAGATTTCATTCCCTTTCCCGAAAGAAATGCTTTTCTTTTCAGAAAAAGCGATCAAATCGTGAAATCAGAAAACCCAGTCTAACAAGTGCTCTGAAAACGAGATATGATCAAAAAGAGCGGAATGGAAAAAAATGCAGAAATTATGGAAAGGGAGGGGTCACAGCCAAGAGGACTGAGATGAAATGAGGGCCAGTGAAAAAGACCATAACTTCCACAAATTAATCCAAATCCAATCCTTAAATGCAAGGAAGAAAGGAAAACTCAGAGACAGGAGAGCCGTCTGAAGGAACAAAATCAGAAAAAAAGCGCAAAAATTTTCA